>BQNB010115977.1:0-21450 GCA_026074375.1 Tanacetum coccineum
AACTAGTCATTTTCTCTCTCTACAAATTTGGCCAACCCATCATTCCTAAGCTTGTATTGTGATATCCAATATACTACAATATGAAATTATCCGAGTAGTCATATTTTTTATTATCGAATCTACCTTAAAAGTTATTAATAATTGTTTTAAAATTTCTGATTATTCGAACACTAATCAAATCCCTGTGGACGACATTGTCTTACCTGAAATATCATACTACATACGTGGGTATACTTTACCCGTGTATTTCCAATTAATAATCGGTAAAACTAGTCTTATAAATTTAAAGTTTTTGAAACACATCAAAAGTTTTTGGTGCCACTGCCAGGGATTTTAAAGCTGTTTCGTAATTAATTTTTAAAATAATTTTAACCACTTTCTTTCTTAAAATCGCCGTACAGTTTTCTGGCAAACTGAACCATATAACTCCCTTGGATGCATACACATGCTTGTAACTCTGAACCTGTTGAACCACTTTCTGAACCTGAACGAACCCTGATCGAAGACTTCATCGATGAAACAAGAGAGTTCCATTCGAACAAAGAAACAAACCACCTGGACAACCAAGAGTTGTTTACGCTCTAATTCTTGACCTCAACTAATTTTGTCACTTTCTTGATATCCTTGAAAATTACAATTCAATGGATGATGAACCAATGTGGGTTGCCGACCGTGTTATCGATTCGACTCCCGGTTTCGCAATCACCATTCCTGAAACCGCAAACGAATTCGCCATTAAGGGTAACCACTTGACCCTTGTCAAAGGAAACCAATTCGACGGTAGAATTAAAACCGATCCACACAAACACATTCATGAATTCCTCGAAATATGTGATACGTTTAAATACAGAGATACCAAAAATGAAGTCGTCCGCCTGATGATGTTTTCCCCTATCACTCACAGGTGAAGCAAAAACATGGCTGGATGAACTCAACGAAGGAACTATCAAAATGTGGGATGAACTTCGAACTGCTTTCATTAGCAGATTCTTTCCCCATCTCTTTTTGATCGAATCCTCTAAGAAATCCGAGCCTTTTCTCAACATGAAAATGAAACCTTAACCGAAGCTTGGCTTCGTATGAAAGAAATGCTCAGAAATTGCCATGGTCACAATCTATCCAAATGCAATATCATAAAAATCTTTAACCACGGTCTCAACGAAATAACCCAAGAAGACCTAAATGCCGCAACTGGTGGTATTTTCATCTAATAAACACTAAACCCAGCTTATCAGCTTCTCGAAGATAAAGTCTTACTCAAGCTCGACTGGGCTAAAAACCAAAAAACTAAACCATCTCTTAAAAAAAACTATTTCTTTCGCCGATGAAGGCAGCAGTAATTCTGACGCTGACAAAATTATAGCTTGAATGGATGCCATAACCATGAAAATGGATGCTCAGTACAAAGGATTCCAATCTCATTCAAAATAACCAAACCCCGATCATAAAGATGATGACACATCTATGTCCCGTGAAGAAGAAGCAAAATTCATGCAAATCTTCCGTCGTACTCGTTTTTACAATGATTATCGTGACCGTGACTCAAATCGCGATAATTGGCGTTCAAGCGGAAGAAACGATTACAACCGAGACAACTATCAATCTAATTATGATGATAAACCCGAACTTCAAAAACAATTAAGCGATTTCATAAAAGCTCAACAATCAACCAATTATTTTGTCAAAGATACTTTTATGGATCTCAAAACCAAACTCGAAACAACAACCAAGAATCATCTAGCATCGATCCAAAATCTTGAAGCTAAATTCGACAGACTTGCTGACAAGCAATCTGGTCGACCTTCTAGATCTCTTCCCAGTAACACTCAACCTAACCCAAAAGAGAGCTCATCTAAACCTTATCAACCACCACAAGCTCAAAATGAGCATGTAAATGCCATATTTACGCAGAGTGGTAAATCCTATGACCCACCAATCAACCTAAATGATTCTGAAACTCCTATCATCTTTGATAGTGAGGATGAAGATGAAGAACCTACACTACAACCCAAATCTAAAGATCCAAAACCAGTCACAGAGTCTCCGATACCTAAACCATATACACTGAAGATCCCATATCCTTAACGCCTCAGAAAAAAATAGAAGCTCAATATGTAAAATTCCTCGACATGATTCGAGCCGTTCGAATCAATGTACCTATTGTCGATGTTTTAGCAGGAATGCCAAACTATGACAAATTTCTTAAAGAACTCGTTAGCAATAAACACAAGCTTGAACAAATTTTAGCCGCTTTCCTGAGCAATGAAAGTTCTGCTTTAATCCAAATAAAGTTCCACCAAAACTTGGAGACCCCGAAAGTTTTCTCATTCCATGTAATTTCAACAAAGCTTTCTCATGTGATGCTTTAGCTGATCTTGGTGCTAGTATTAATCTCATTCCATACTCTCTATATGCAAAATTGATGTGCGGTCATCGTAGGACTTCTACACGAGAAGTTTTACAACTCCCTAGGCAGTGTACCTAGTCGTTGTAGTGTAGCATAGGCAAGACTCGAGGTTGTTTATTGTTCACTCGAGGAATAGTTTAGGAAGGCTTGATCATGGTCTAACAGAATTCTAAGGGTTGGGAGAAGATTATTTTTGTATTTTTATGTTTTATGGAAAGCAAGTAAATCATATAATTGGAGAGAGGTTTGGTTTTAGCTATTTAAACTAAATATTAACTAAGCTACTAGTGATAACAATAACATAAAAGACTGTATTTGTGAGAACTCGTATTTTCTGAAGGTAATATTTTATTCAGATTTATTGCTCGTTTCATAAAATAATAGTTTTATATTAACTATTTCCTAAAGCATGAACGAATTACACGAACCTCACCCGTCCGTCTAACTTAGTATGCCCGCTAGAGAAATCACATGCAAGTAGTATGAAGACAATTACAACGGGCCCCTAGGAGTTTACTAAGTGCATGTAAAATACATTAAAATTGGATCAACCATATTAGGGGGAAAGGTAGTATGAAGACTATTACCCGATGGTATCCTTTCTACACAATCACGTTTCCCTAGACATATCAATAGCGATTATAGACAGAAAGCTGGTTTTCTAAGACCTAACGTGCACATCCATCAAGAAGCAACATCACTAAGATCTACATTCTAGGTTTCATACAATTCATAAATAAACACAATAAGGTTTACACCAAGCCCATGTTAATAGATAAAGCAAGAACAATAGATCAAACAACACATAGACATATTAAATGATTAAGTAAACCTTACTTGATTAAAACATGAATTGGAAGAAGTACAATAGGGTTTTTAGGCCCTAAAATCGTCTCCTACAGCTGCTAAACGAACTAGGGTTCGTACCCTCTTTTTATTCTAAAGTTACACACTCAAAACCCTAAATTTGGGTTTGTATATATAAGAAAATCGACGCGACGGCCGTCCGCGTTAGTCGTGACAGGCCGTGTAAAAGAGAATCTTCTAGACCCTCCTCGTATCGAAGTCGGTGTCTAGCTGACGTCGTCTTGAAATGTGTAACGCCGTCACTTGATGAGTTGTGACGGCGTCTAGTATAGCTTATGAGCATTCCTCCAGGCTCTGTGAGCTCAATCTCAAGAGTCTTGGTGTTGGTCCGTAAGTTTGTTCTGATTTCTTCTCTAAATGAGCCCAAGTCACGTGTAATTCATCCAAATGTCTTCCAAATGAGAAATACCTGAAAATGAATGATTAAGTACCTATTTTGGGCATAAACACACGAGTTTGGGGGTTAAACGACCCTGAAAAAGTGTATAAAATGACACCTCATCAGTGTGTCGAAGGATATATCAGGTTCGGAGTTAATAGCTCCATCCTAGCATAGCGGTACCTAAGGACAATCCGAGAAAGGTACATTCCTTGTGAAGGACCATTGTATTTGGAATGACACGTAGCTGACAAATTATACCAAGAGAGAGCCCCACGGTTATGTCTTGTAGCGAATCCTAAATAGTATAAAGGGAGAGTTCATTTCCCCAGGACTATACATACAACACCTACTCCGGACTATACTTTTTATTCTTCGCATTTATCTCATACCACCGTACTTATTCTTACGCTAGAGTTGGTCCCGGATTCATACCCCGGGGCGAGCTAACGGTGTTCTTTCTTATTTTTAGCTAGGAGACGAAGGATTAAGATCCGAAGGAACCAAGTTGATCAATATATTTTGTTAAGGTTGAGGTCACTTTTACCAAGCTCAAGCAGTCTACGTAAATTTTCCTCGACATTTGGCGCCATCCATGGGACCTGACATCCTAATCTACCAAAAGAAGAAAACTAAAAAAAGCCATGGTTGACTCGCAACCTATGGAGGAGGAAATTCGGGGAGGAGAAACAAGGGACCTTGGAACGAAAACCCATGGGGGACCCACCGAGCCAGTCTTACAAACGCAAAAAACCCATTCCCCTTCTCCGGCCTTTATCAAAGAAAACATTGATGTGTTGAGAACTATAATCAAAGAACATGACCATCAAGCTAAGACAAAAGCTACACCAAGAAGACTTGCCTATGCAGACTCTGATAAGGAAGCTCCGGCCAGGTCGCTAGCAAGAGCTTTTTTCGATCGATTCTCCCTTGAATCTTCCGGTACATCCGAAACTTACAGACAAACTCGTTCCGCCGGCAAGAGTCAGAGGACTACTTCCAAGAGCAAAGAACCGACACACCTAAGAAGGTCAAGAAGGTTGGAAGACCGGAGCATAACCAAAGAGAAAACAAGAAGGGAAAGGTCCAAGTCCAGAGGAAAAAGGTCTGGATGCCAAGAAACAAGCTTAGACTCTGAACATGAAGAAGGTTCGGAAGACACGTGGGAAGATCTGAATTCACCCTACAAAAGACTAAACCCACTCCTTTAACCCAAAGAATCACTCGCTTCAAATATCATCAAAGGGCAAAGATCCCTAGGAACATCAGGGTATATGAAGGAAACAAGGATCCGGAGGATCAATTAGGTATCTTCTCGGCATGCGGCGAGCAAAAGAAGTGGCCGATGCCCGTTTGGTGCAAAATGTTTTGCCAAACCCTGGGTGGAGGGGCACAAAACTGGTTCAATGATTTGGACCCTCGGAGTGTGGACAGTTTTGAGGAACTAAGTCAAAAAATTTTGGAAGAATTTTCGCAACAAAAGAGATATTCCAAAGACCCTACAGAGATTCACGGCATCAAGAGAAGACAGAACGAAGGTTTTCAAGCTTTCATGGATTGGTTCAAGTCCAAAAGTTCACACATAAAGGGAGTCCCTTCGTCCTACGTATCTCAGCTTTCATGCATAGTCATGGTCATCCGGAACTTGCTAAAAAGCTCAACGACAAAATACCCAAGACAGTGGATGAAATGTTCGAAAGAGTTAGGGCTTTCATTAGAGGAGAGGTTGTCGCAGGTTCTGCGGAAATGGTCCGTCCCTCTCAGTGGGACAAAGGGAATGTTCATCCGGCGTGGTCCAGAGGATCCGAAAAAGCTAAAAACAAAGGTGGTCCGAGAGAAACATGAAGAAACATAGGGATATACACTCCTTATCCCAGAAAATATACTTTAACCCTTCTCATCAAAACTCCGAAGGAGATCCTAGTCATGGAAAGTGTGAGCTTCCCAGAACCACCACCTTTAATCGGAACCCCTGAAAAGCAGAACTTGAACAAATTTTGTGATTACCACGGAGATAGAGGCCACAACACCAACGATTGCTATCAGTTAAAAAAAGCAGATAGAAGAAGTTATGGCCTCGGGGAAGTTGGCCCATCTGGTGAAGGACGCCCGCCGAAACAACCAGAGGAACAGGAGTCAAGGATAGAACAACGTAAAAATCATAAATATGATAAGGGGAGGAGAAAACCGCAAGAGGCCTTTTGAAGGGGAAAGGTCTGGCCTCGCAAATGAACTCACTTTTCCAACGATCCCTCAGAATCAACTGACGGATGAACCCATCATATTGGAAGGAGTGATTGAAGGTAATCTAGTCCGAAGGATTCTTGTCGACGGCGGAAGTTCGTCAGAGATCATGTATGAACATTGCTTCAGAAACCTCCATTAACATCCGGTCAAGACTAAGAAGATGCAGAGCTCCGCAGATAGGTTTCTTAGGAGAAACATACCACCCTCTGGGAATAATAGACCTTCAAGTAACTATAGGAAAGGCAGGAAGGAACAAAACGGTGCTAATAGAGTTTGCAATAATAAAATATCGTTTGTCGTACAACATCATAATAGGAAGGACCGGAATGAGAAGCCTGAGAGCGGTAGGCTCTACCATCCATTCTATGATCAAATTCCCTACTAACCAAGGAATCGTGACAATAGAGACAAGTAGAGAAGCTCTGTGTGAATGCAGACAGTTGGAAAGGGTGCAAGGTTCGTGGAAGGAGGTAAAGTGGCGTCAACGTGAAGAGCAAATGTCCCGGATAAGAGAACAAGCAATATTGAGAACAAAAAGCAGCTCCTGCCATGGGCCTAACCAAGGTCCGGTGCCGCTCGAAAAAACATAGGACAAGGAAAACACAGAGGAAATATTCACCATCAGCCAAGAACGTCTGAACCAGCACGTAATGATGGGGACCATGTTGAAAGCCGATTGCAAACGGTTATTAACAAACGTGCTCTGGGAAAACATGGAAGTATTCGCATGGGCCAGGTCAGAAAGAACTGTTGTACCATGATTTATCATGGAGTATCAACTAAAGATATACCATCTCGCCAAGCTGGTGGTCCATAAGAGACGACCCATGACACCAGACAGAAGACAGGCGTTGAAAGAAACGGTGTTTCGTTGGCTGAAGGAAGGGACGATCAGAAAAGTTCAACACCCCGAATGGGTCGCCAATACGATACATGTTAAGCTAGCAAACGGAACTTGGAAGGTGCAAGTGGATTACTCTAGCCTCAATAAAGTATGTGCTAAGGACATGTACCCCTTTCCAGATGAAGGGGAAGAACTGGCATCATTGATGGAATACCCGTACAAATGTTTCCTACGACTCCCGAAAGAATACAGCCAAATAAGAATGGCAGAGAATGAGGAAGAAAAAACAGGGTTTTGTTGGTAGAAATATTACAATATTTAATCTATAAATTCTCTTCATGTTTTGGTGATGACAAACATGTAATTTATAACACATAACGTAAAGTGCTTAAGTTTACTTGTGGGGGGAGGGGTCGGTGGACAAATCATCATGCATCATAAACGACAACATCTCTCGACGTCTCAAGTCTGCTTCAACAAAGTTTGCACCCGACGTAAATCACTTAAGGTATGAATAAATAAATCTTTAATTTATTTTAAGATCAAATGAATTTTTATTTAACCTCACGTGTTTTTATAAAAATCTCACAAACATTTTTATAACTTTTACAAAACATTTTTAGATTTAAAAGAAATGTTTTATTCAAATAAATATTTTGAATTCAAATTTTCTACCTAAAAACGGCTAGAAATGTTCCAGAAAACACCTCCCCCATAAAAGACAAAAAATAAAGCGTCTAGGAAGGGTGGCCCCCTTAATTATAAGGGCGGTCCCCTTAATTATTAAGGGGACCCCCCAGACAAAAAGGTAACTCAGTTTGCCTATAAATACTGGACTATTCCCCACTGATTTTCTAACCTTTTGAACACACTTTCTTTCTGTTCTAAATCAGTTTATACATCACCTACAATCCTTTGATCATTTAACCTTAAGCATTTGTTTCCAAGTGATTCAAGCTTATTCCTCCAAGTGCAAGAGAAGAACTCTCGTTATCATCAAGACACGAAGTTATGTAGTTTAGTTAGTGCATTCGTGACATGTCTTACATTCATAATGTATAGATTGAGTCTATGTATTCCAAACTTGTGTAATAGTTAGATCATGGTGATCACAGTGTGTATAGTTGTTAGATTGTGGTGATCATAGGAAGTATAGTTAGATCGGGGTGATCTTAGTAAGTACTGTTAGATTGGTGTGATCGTAGTAGTGTTTAGGTGAAGTAAAGTTATGAATCGTAGTGAAGAAGGTAGTAAGTGAAGTTTGTGGAAGTGAAGTGAAGTCTGAATGAAGAGAAGTATGTGTGGTCAAGAGGCAAGTGTTGAATTGTTGTGAAGTAGTGTGTGTAGTATGTGAATAGATTGTTCATAGCTAGATTAGAACTCGACATTTGCTTAGTGTCAGAATATGTGTAAGCTTTATTGTGTCGTTTTCTCCGCCTAAAGGTAGCTTGTGACATTAGTGACGTAACTCTCGATTGGTTACTCGGGAGTGGAGTAGGCTCTGAAGAGGTGCTATCAGTGACCGAACCACTATATATCATACGCGGCCGGTTTGCACTTTCTTTACTTTCGCTTTACGTCTTATTTACCTATTAGCCTTACATTTATATTTGCATTAGATCTATATGTGTGTTGATTGTTGCTTATATTGTTTGGATGATGATTGTGTCATAGATAGAAGTTAACATTGTGATTGTGCTTATATTGCTATGACATGTTCTAGTGGATATAGATGTATTATTCACACTTATCATTTTGCATCTAACTTGATGGATAATTTGATACGAAATATTTTAAGTTTTTAAAGGGAAACGTATTCACCCCCCTCTACGATTTCCACAATTGGTATTCTACAATTTCTACAGGTTTCATACAGAAGAAGGGGTATATTGTTTCATCCACATGCCGAAAGGATTAAAAAACTCAGTGGTGACACTTCAGAGGATGATGGAAAAGGTCTTGGCCGATCAAAGAGGGCGAAACGTGAAAGTATACCTGGAAGAAATAGTAATGAAAAGCAAAAGTGAGCAGGACTTAGTTCAAGACGTCGAAGAAACACTAAGAAAGTTAAAAAACAGTGAACATCAAAATTGATCCGAGCACGTCCTCGTTCGGAGTGGAGGAAGGAAGGTTCCTTAACCATATGGTGACGAAGGAAGGAGTAAGAGCAGACCCAGAAAAAGTGCAGACAGTCATCCGAAGCCCCACCCCAAAAGTCCAAATCAAATACGAAGTTTGTTCCTACAACTGACAGCCATTAGCAAATTTATCCCAAAACTTGTGGAGCTGAAGTACCCCATTCGCGAGGTCCGAATGAGGTTCGAGACAGCAGAAGGATCTGGCTAGAAGAATGAGGCCGAAGAAGCCCTCCGAATGATAAAAAAGAAATTGAACAAATTGCAAACGTTGGCTATTCCAAAGGAATGAGTGGTGCTGATGTTATGCCTACGACAAAGGAGTGAGGCGATAAGCTCTATGCTGCTGGTTGAGAGGGAAGGAATCCAAATACATGTCTCCTATGTGAGCCGGTCGCTACAATGAATGGAGATATGCTACACACCAATAGAAAAAATGGTGCAGGCATTAATTCACATAACAAGATCTATGAGAACAATCTTTAGGAAACACAAGGTGGCGGTAGTGGCTGTCGGACCAATGGAGGAAATACTGAAGCTCCCCGGAAGAGATGGACGGCTAGCAAAATGGGCTGTTGAAGTATGGACATATGACATCTCGTACATCCAAAGAAAGGAGGCCGAAGGATCAGTAGTGAAGAAATTCTTTGGTCAAGAAGAACAAGTGCAGGAAACACCAGATGCAAATGAAGAGGAAACGTCCAAACGCTTCAAGCAAAAACAACCCTGATAACCAAGTGCCTGGAGTTAGTACCTGCAAAGAAATAATCGAAGAAGGTTAACGGGTTTAGGGGATAATCCTAGTCATTCGCGATGAGAAAAGATACCCCTCGTAGTCATTCAGCTTGAAGTTTAAACACCATCTACCGTGCCAAAGCCATGGATTGTAGAGGCATTATTGGTAGGACTAGTCCGCCATCCTGTTAGGTAAAGGAATGAAAGACTTGCACATCTTTTATAGACTCACTAACCCTGGTTGCCTCCAGATAAAAAGAAACCACATGCCAACAATGGAAACAGGAAAGAAGTACAAAGAAGAAATTATAATGCGACAGCCCCAATGTGTGTTGTGTTGTGTGAGGGACCCCCAATTGTTGGGGGCCACAAGTGTCACACCCCCAAACGGGGCCTAGACAGAAAACACGTGTCCAGGGGCGTGACGTCATAATACACATCACACAAGATACAAAGAACGACCTCTAAAGGTACGTTTAAAAATCCAACATCGTTGCATTGATTAAAATAGTTAAAGTTTTACATAGGCCCAACGATAAATGCTAATCGAATAAAAAGGTTTAAAGTTTGACAACGATGTTAAACCATAGATAATAATGAATTTTTGAAAATCAGTCCAATCAAGCAACACAAACAGCAAGCAAAAGACATCCATAGCTAAGCCACCTGAGGAAAAACATGCCTAAACTGTCCAACATAAAGATTGAGTAGAATCAAAGTTTGAATTATGTATTATAAATGGAACCACAGTTCACATTAACGCACGTGACAATTTATAACAGATAACAACTTCACATAAAAAGCATTTACGTTTGCACTAAGCTCATGACACCGAAGCTCAATTTAAAAGGAAGCATTTTATATGCCAAATAGTATTCCGCGCCCTAAAGGTATCTGACCAAGATCACCTATTGACATTCTGACATGGTATATATCCGTTTGTTCGGACCTCCGAAACTAGTAAGCGCTACTTACCCGGATAGGGATAATTATCCCCAATAATCTAGTTTACAACCATTCGCGCTCACTTAACCATACGGTCGTTAAGCCAATTGACTATTCATGATAATTCGGGGAAAAATGGGAACATAGTGGTCTATTCCTACTTAGGAACACGTAATCAAGAAAAGGAAACGAAAAGTAAACTGTGTCCATAATTTGAAAACAAGCAAATGTTTCTCATACCAAAATAAGTAAAGTAAACGTATAAAACATGGTCTATGAACTCAACCTTAAGCAAGATGAGCAAATGATAATCACGCAAGTAAAAAGATGATAAGAAAATCTAGTCGCGACCTAGATAATAACGCTCTTAGAAATCAATGAAAGTTGCCAAGAATTGCACAATATGTTCATCGCCAAAATACATCCATGTGTGTTTGCTTTAGTTTGATTATCAAATCATGATGAAATAAAATCATATAGTTTTTTGTTAAGTTTCGGCGTTTAACCAAAAATTACTATTTTTAGAAAGTTTCTATTTTAGGAAAGTTTTTTATAGTTACAGGGATGTTAAATCGTCCCTTAAAAGAATTTAAGATCCATTATGATTCAAAACGCACTAACTAGCCTTAATCGCTTAACTCCTAAGTACGTTTCGCTAAATTTTACCAAACTTACTATTTTTAGTAACTTTATCACTTTTCCTAAAATATGTTAACGACGTCTTTAAACGATAGTAATCAATATATATATATATATATTACTATATGTTTCGCTAGTGTTTAAAAAGTTCAAAAATGTCCGAAAGTGTCCGAGAGTGTCCGAAAACTCATTTTACTATTCACATCAGCACACTATTCATTCGGTTTTGTCGAAAAATGTTTCAAGTTTCATTTTGTCTTAATTTGGCCGTTTTAAGTCCGATTTTAATGTGTGATATATCAAAAACTATCTATTCGAAACAAGCTCTTCAAAAACTACTTTTACGCCTAATGAAAACATTTTTAGGTCGACCAAAACCCCAAAACAAATTTGGGACAACAAACACTTTTTGCCAAAAACGCATCCAAAATCCACCCCAACTTCACCATAGTGTCTAATCTAGCCTAATCTCCATTCATAACTAATCCACAACAAAACTACACCTAAATGTAACATAATCCCTTCATTTCTATTGTTGCAACACTCATTCAACTCTCATCTCACCAAGAACATAATATTTAACTAGTGAAATAAAGTAGTATCATTATTTATGAAATCTTGTCTTTAAAATCTTTCAAAAATTAAAACACAACAATGGATTATGAAAAAAAAAATCATGAACATATAAGAAGAACATAAGAAAAAACACCAAGAAAGATTCAAGATACTTACAAAAATAAATAACAAGAAGCAATAACACAAGATCTATACCTAAAATCACTAGATCTTGAAAAACCCAAAATAATAACCAAACCCTAATTTGTAGATGTTGAAGAAAAACTTTTAAATCAAAGAACCAATACTTCAATACACCTAGATGTTCTTAGAAATGAACCTAGTATGCTTGGATTATGCAAGAAATCAAAGAAATGGGAACCCTATAAGGGTGTTGGTTGGCCGTGGGTTTCAAGAAGACAAGAGGGAGAGAAAGAAAATTGGGGGGGGGGGGGGGGGGGGGGGGGGGGGGGGGGTTTGAAGGCTGAAAGTGATTATGAAAACCCTAAGTATATGATATGTGATGGTAATTAAATAGGCCAAGTTAGGGTTTTGACTTGTCAAGTGGGAGTATTAGACCAACACACACCAAAAGTTAGTGTGTGGTTTTGGCAATAGCAAGCCCACAAGGACCATGTGGTTCAATAATTTTTTGATCAGCGGTTTCATGAATTAGGTCTTAAATTTGAAATTAAGTCAAATGATCAAGAGGGGTGCAAGTAATCACATGGTGTTGTCAAACGAAATTGTGCATGAGAAGAACTCTCTCATGTGTCACTTTCACCCACATGCATGAGAAGTTCAAGAAAAGATGTCATTTAATTAATTTTAAGGCTTATGGTGCATTTGGTTTGGGTTTAGGCGTCCACAATATATCAAGAGAAGAGGGTGAATGAAATTCTTAACTTATGAATATGAGATGAACGATAACTAAAGTTTACACGAAAAGATTTCGAGTTTTCGGGGTTCCGTTAGGTCAAAAACGCGAAAAAACGCAATTTAAACGTTAAAGCGTAAAAATAAATATCGGGAGTGATCATAAACTACAAAACACTTAGAAAAGATAAAATAACTCATATAATATCTAAATTAATAAATATCCGATGCCGGAACACGTCCGATGACTTTTTTTTCAGATTTACGCAGGTTAACTTCCCGGTAAACTGCCGGATTTAAACGTAACGTATAAAATGTAACACCCTCAAATCTGAGCACGCAGCGGAATGTTTGAATATCCGAGGGCGTTACATTTATAGATCAATAGCACAAGATCTGAGAACGACTACTAAACGTGTCGTTTGAAAAAGATACATTGGATTAACAAAATACTTGTTTGTTACATAAGCCCATGGCTTCAAATTGTTCAACAATATAAATAAAGATTTCGGTTTATAACAATTTTCCCCAAAATGTGATAAGACCCCAAATCTTAAGTGTTGACTCTTCAATTATTAACTTCCAATGTATCATCGCACCTCGTGCCTTATTGACCTGAAAAACATGCTTAAAACGTCAACATAAAGTTGGTGAATTCATAGGTTTATGTAAATCAATAGTAGGACCGCAAGATTTCCAAGTGTATGATTAAGCAACAAATGCAAACATCATAAAAAGTAATTACGTTTTCCTAAGCTCATGACACTGAAGCTCGACATATGTGAATGCAAGTATATTTGCCAACGAGTGTCCGTGAATGATGTGCTAACCCTGCAACATCCCAAATTCGACATGGTATGCGTTCGTTCCCGGTGATAGCTAGTCACCCGAACGGGGAATTGGTCATCCCTATAGATCTATCCTAACAGTCGCAGCCCACATAATGTAAATTCCCAATCACATAGATGCGATTAACAGTTCATTATCATGACATAATGGGCTAAGTAACTCAGGCACGACCACGTAATCATGGTATAAAATGTACACTTGGCGTGCCAAATTAGTAAAACAGAAACATGTTCTCACCTAAGGATGTAAATCATTTAAATAATTGTAAAACATGGGGCTATGAACTCACCTGAGTGAATAGTCCTGGAAATTGATAATAGATATCCAAGTAAAAGAATCACACCATCAAATACCTAAGTAAATACGGTCAGTCTTAGTCTACAAGTTTAGGCTAAAGACTCAATGTATAAACTACAATAAATTTGCTAAATTTATATATACTGTTATCACTTGTGTGGTGGTGTACGTGTTTAATGTATTTGAAATTATTTGATGGCTCTTGGGAAAACGGATATACTTTCTTAATAAATATGCTTATTTATTAAGTCGTAAATTAAACCCGTTTAATGTCTGAATATATTAATATTCGACTGATTCTTTAAGCGTTTTATTAACTCACTTTTGATCACAAATATACCCTTAAGCTTTTCAGAAATTACACTTAGTCCCTAGGATTTAAAAAATTTAAAAATTTACACTGAAAACCATTTAGTGTTGAAAAATTACATAATTAGTCCTTTAAGTTTACAAAAAATGAAATTAAGGTCTTATAGTTTACACTGATAGAAATGGTCATTACTACTGGACATATTATTACTCAATGGTAGAATAATATTAGCAATTAGTACTTGGATGTGTACTATAATGGTTACTACTGGTAGATATAGTCATTACTACTGGTAACATTTTAGTTACTCCTGGTAGAATAATATTGTCATTAGTACTTGTTGTACCATAATGGTTACTACTGGTAATGTTATAGTTAGTCCGGGCAGTACAAATGCATTCGTTAAGCTTATTTAAGTTTGCTTAAGCTGTTTGGCTTATTGATAAGCTCGGATGAGCTTATTTTGAGCTTATTGGGCTCGTTGGCCCAACAACCATTTACTGAAAATTAGTACCAAGGTCCATTAAGGTTCGTTTGGTTTTTAAAGGGTATAAGAGGCCTAATAAGCTTTCATAAAGGCTCCGTAGGTTAACCTTAATAAGCTCCGTTGAGCTTATTACCGACTTCGTAGGGTCCTACTGTTACGCCTGTATGGCTTGTTCGGTGATGATCCTTATTGGGCCGCTTGTGCCCGTAAGTTTCATAAACATTTGAGATTTCTCCTAACGGGTTCATGTTTCATATAAGCCCTCGATAAGCTCATGGGAGCTTAATTATAAGTTGAGAGCCTTCACTAATAGGTCGTTGGGCCGGTTGGGCCCGAACGTGGCATGTTAGATCGTGAGAGGTCCAATTTGGTTTTTCTCTAACCATAATATAGGAGTCGAAAATAGTCTAGTTAGCAATTATATTTCGTTTGTTAGACCCTATACACTTTTCGTGTTACCCATGCAACCAATTGTTTAAGTCAGGTATACCTTCCAAAGCCATTGTGTCATAGTTTTCTGAAGAGTTTACGTATGAGTTTTTTTTTTTTTTTAGTCCCCCTGCATAAAACAAAAAACGGATGGTTTTCAAAACCTTATTTGTTACTAAACAGACGTTACTCTTTCCTTAATATTTTAACCACCACCACCAATTGTTAAGTGATATTCATAATACGCATCATGCGACCATAATTCATTTATCATGCGTAATTCTCAAGCTAGAGTGTTTATACCATTACATACATTTGACCATAAGCCTAGTCCTTACGAAAAGAATACTCATAATATGATTGACATGAGTTTGAATTGTGACTTACAAGGTCCAAGCGCCTTGTTTGATGTGTATGGTCTAGTAATGTGGCAATGCCACGTATGGTATAACGCGATCAAAACCAAAATCCCAAGCTCATACTTTGGTAAAGGCCCAACCCTAAGCCTCGTGTAAACTCCTTTTATAAACTGTATGACTAACTATGAATGTTTGTGGGTTCGAAAGATTAAGGGAGGTGTTTGTTTGCGGTTTTGAAACTCGAACTAAAGGAAGAGAGTATATATGATTATGGTTTATTGAGATGTGAGTTGTAAGAGTGTTAAGTGTTAAGTGTGAAGTAAATTTAAAGCCAAAGGAGGCTATATAACTCACCTAGTTTCACAAACAACCCAATAACGAACCAAAATCGTGCCTTAGTAGGTGGTTTATTTTTTATTGAAGTTTCTAGTTAACTCACCCTGTTATGTAAACCACTCCAAGTACATGTCTTAATTAGAGTATAAAGTAACAAGATTTGTTAGATACAAGAAATCATAAGGATTTGTACTAATACAAGTCTATGTTGCCGTGACCTAAATGGGGCAAGGAGGGTTCATTGGTTTATCATCCAAGTGTAGTAATGGGTTAGTGGAGACATAAGGACACATATTAATTAACTAGGAGATGTACAAGTACTTGAGAGATCCATTAGGCGATTTTCTAGGTGAGTTTAATGTGTGTAACTGGCCCTTAGTGGGTCACAATACCAAAATTGATTTAATTTTATGTGTTTAAGGTTTTAAAAGTGGGTATTAATTTGAGTCTAGGTAAGTCTAGGTATTTCCGGGGTATGTCCAAATGTATTTTATTGCGAAACGTAACCCTTTTAACGTTGACCAATAAAACTAAAACAGTCAAAGTTAATAATTAATCTTCTTAATATAATATTTATTAACGTACTTGGTGGATGTGACCTAACATATGATTGATGGCCCGTTTACATTAAATGGTAAATTTCAGTCTATAATTTACGCGATTTAGCTCTAAAGCAAAATTAAAAGTAAACGCGTATCGGATCAAAATAAATAGTGACAATTTAATAGGTCGTACAATGACATGAAAATGAGAAATGTTACAGTCTCCACCCGTTAAAAGAGCTTTGTCCTCAAAGCTTAAGACCTTGTAGTGGATGACGAAGCCCGGTTTGTGAAGAGTTGTGGGTATTTTTGTTTGAACGAATCTTCACGTTCCCAGGTGAACTCAGGGCCCCGCCTAGAGTTCCAGCGAACCTTAACCAATGGTATCCGGCTTCGCTTCAATCGTTTGATCTCCCGTTCCATGATTTCAACGGGCTCTTCCACAAACTGGAGCTTATCGTCAACATGAATTCCTTCTAACGGCATGACTAATGGTTCGTCAGCGTAACATTTCTTCAGATTAGACACATGGAAAGTATGGTGAACTCTGCTCAACTCTTGAGGAAGTTCCAGCCTGTAGGCAACTTTCCCAACTTTTGCTAACACCTTGAAAGGTCCGACATATCTTGGGTTTAGCTTGCCCCGCTTACTGAACCGTACGACCCCTTTCCAAGGCGAGACCTTGAGCATAACTCTGTCCCTAACCTCGAACTCCATCGGCTTTCGCTTCCGATCGGCATAGCTCTTTTGTCGATCCCGAGCAGCTTGCATCCTTTGCTTGATCAGGACCATCTTTTCCGTTGTTTCTTGGATTAATTTTGGACCTGTCAGTTAGGCTTCCCCAAGCTCGGCCCAGCACACCGGTGATCGACATTTTCGACCATACAGTGCCTCATAAGGGGCGGCCTTTATGCTAGCGTGATAACTGTTGTTGTATGAAAACTCGGCCAATGGCAAATTTTTAACCCAGCCTTTGCCAAAATTGATCACGCAAGCACGTAGCATGTCCTCGAGAGTTTGAATGGTTCTCTCGCTTTGGCCGTCAGTTTCTGGATGATACGCAGTGCTCATACTAATATTTGTACCCAAAGCTTTCTGAAATAATCTTTAGAAATTTGAAGTAAATCTTCCATCACGATCACAGATAAATGAGGCAGGTATCTCGTGTCTTGCCACTATCCTGTTCAAGTACAACCTTGTCAATTTGTCTAATTGATCATTTTCCCTTATTGGCAAGAAATGAGCAGATTTGGTAAGTCAATCCACAGTCACCCAGATGGTGTCAAAACCTTGCGACGACTTAGGAAGCTTGGTGATAAAATCCATCATGATATTATCCCAATTCCATTCGGGTATCTCAGGTTGTACTAGCAATCCTGATGGCCTTTGATGTTCGGCTTTGACCCTTGCACATGTCAGGCACTTGCTAACATAGGTGGCGATGTCTGCCTTCATGTTTGGCCACTAGTATCGTTTCTTCACATCTTGGTACATCTTTTCGGAATCGGGATGGATAGAATATTTTGACTTGTGGGATTCGTGCATAATCACGAATCTTAAGTCTCCATGGCAAGGTAACCAACTCCTGCCGTGTAAACATAGTGTTCCATCGGCACGTGGTTCCAATCTTTCCTTGGGTATATCTCTTCGGATTATACCGCCTACGTCTTCATTCACAAGGTTCTCTGGTTTCTAGGCTTCGATCTGAGCTTCTAGTATTCATTTGGGAAGATCCAAGCCAATTGTCATAACTAAGGCTCGAACCCGCAATGGCTTAATCCGTTCCTTATGGCTCAACGCATCGGCCACTACATTTGCCTTCCCTGGATGATAACGAATGTCGCAATCATAATCACTTAGCAATTCTAGCCAACGACGCTGCCTCATGTTAAGCTCCTTCTGATCGAGAATGTGTTGTAGGCTTTTATGGTCGGTGAACACGGTGCATCTGGTTCCGTAAAGATAGTGTCTCTATATTTTTAGAGCAAATACCACCGATCCAAGTTCTAAATCATGAGTGGTGTAGTTCTTCTCGTGAACTTTTAGTTGTCGAGAAGATAAGCATATCACCCTCCCCCTCTTGCATTAATTACGCACCTAATAACCCTGTGTGACGCATCGCAGTAGACCACAAAGTCTTCGCTCCCTTCAGGTAAAGCCAAAATTGGTGCACTGCACAACTTCTGCTTTATTAACTGAAAAGCGTTCTCTTCCTTTTCACCCCAGTCAAACTTGATTCCTTTCTGAGTAAGTTTCGTCATTGACTTAGCAATCTTTGAAAATCCTTCGATGAACCTTCGATAGTAACCAGCAAGACCTAAAAATTTGCGGATCTCCGTTGGTGTCTTGGGAGACGCCCAATCTTTGATAGATTCTATCTTAGCTGGATTCACATGTATGCCTCTACTATCAATGACATGTCCGAGAAATTGTACCTTCGGAATCTAAAATTCACATTTTGAAAACTTTACATACAACTTCTCTTTCTTAAGCAATTCCAAAATTGCCTTAAGATGTTTTTCGTGCTCTTTCTCATCCTTTGAATAAATAAGTATGTCATCAATGAAGACAATTACGAATTTATCCAAGTAAGGCTTGCACACTCGGTTCATGAGGTCCATGAATACCGCAGGTGCGTTTGTCAGTCCGAATGGCATAACCTGGAACTCGTAATGGCCATACCGAGTCTGGAATGCCGTCTTTGGAATATCTTGCTCTCGCACTCTAAGCTGGTGATATCCCGATCTTAGATCTATCTTCGAATAAATGTTGGATCCTTGAAGTTGATCAAACAAATCGTCGATCCTCGGGAGTGGATAACGATTCTTCACTGTCAGTTTATTTAACTCACGGTAGTCGATGCACATCCTGAATGACCCATCCTTCTTTTTGACAAACAAGACCGGGGCTCCCCAAGGTGAGGAACTAGGCCTTATGAATCCTTTGTCAGAAGAAAGTTCTTTAATTGTTTCGATTAATCAGTCATTTGGATTGGAGCCAATCGATACGGTGCTCGAGCTACGGGTGCGGCTCCTGGAATTGAGTCGATTTAGAATTCCACTGATCGACCCGGAGGAAGACCTGGCAAGTCCTCGGGAAATACTTTAGGAAAATCTCAGACGATTGGAACGTCCTTTATTTGTTTTCCTTCCGACTTGTCCTCCTCTTTCTTGGCCTTAATTATAAGCTCATGGGAGCTTAATTATAAGTTGAGAGCCTTCACTAATAGGTCGTTGGGCCGGTTGGGCCCGAACGTGGCATGTTGGATCATGAGAGGTCCATTGGTTTCTCTAACCATATATAGGATTCGAAAATAGTCTTAGCAATTATATTTCGTTTGTTAGCCCCTATACACTAGTCGTGTTACCCATGCAAACATTTGTTTAAGTCATGTATACCTTCCAAAGCCATTGTGTCATGTTTTTCCTGAAGAGTTTACGTATGGTTTTTCTCATAACGGATGGTTTTCAAAACCTTATTTGTTACTAAACACGTTACTTATTTCCTTTATAGTTTTACCACCACCAGTTGTAGGTTTCATAATACGCATCATGGTACTAATTTCATTTATCATGAGTGTTTCATGATAGTGTGCTATACTTACATACATTTGACCCATAAGCTAGTCATTATGAAAAGAATACGCATAATACGATTGTCATGAGTTTGCTTTTGCCTTGGTCAAGGGCATTTGGTTGAGACTTGCATTTGAGTTGTTTTATATATATATACTATTTTGCGAACCAATAACCAAATCCTAAGCTTCAATACTTTGTAAATGCCCAACCCTAGCTCGTGTAAACTCCTTTATAAACTTGTATGACAACTAGGAATGTTTGTGGGTTCGAATGAGATCAAGGGAGGTGTTTGTTTGTGGTTTGAAACTCGAACTAAGGGAAGAGAGTATATATGAATATGGTTTGAGTGAGTGTGAGTTGTAAGAGTGTTAAGTGTTAAGTGTGAGTGTATATTTATAGCCAAAGAGCTAGTTAACTCTCCTAGTTTCACAAACAACCCAAACCAAACCAAAACCGTGCCTTAGGAGGTGGTTTTTGAAGTTTCTAGTTAACTACACCTTGTTTTGTTAAACCACTTAAGTACATGTCTTAATTAGCCTATAGTTGTACAAGTTTTTCTGAGGATAATTAGGATATTTTCTAGGTGTGTTTGTGTGTGTAACCGGCCCTTAGTGGGTCACATACACAAAATTGATTTAATTTTTGTGTTTAAGGTTTCAAAGTGGGTATTGGTTTGAGTCTAGGTAAGTCTAGGTATTTCTGGAGTATGTCCAAATGTATTTTATTGCGAAACGTAACCCTTTTATGTGACCAACAAAAATAAAATACGCAAGTTACATAATTATCCTCTTGATAATTATATATTACTTGGTTGATGTAAACCTTGATTTATTTGATGACCGTTTATATTTATTGATTATTTCTAGTCTACGCAATTTAGCTCAAAAGTAAAATTAAAAGTAAATGCGTGTCGGACCAAAATAAATAGTGACGAATAATAAATGTCATAGAATGACCTGAAATTGAGAAATGTTACACTTTAAGCTTTGGTTTTTTTGTTTCAACTAAGTGGGAAGTGGTTTTCTTAGGAGGCACTACGTTAGCTGAAGTGATCCTAGTTAAAGGGCACGAGTTACCAACTATAGTGAAGGTTCTGCCTGTTAGTTTCCACTTAAATCCTACTTCAGTGAATACATGACCCATAGGTTTCCAAATATTTTGTTTTTTATGTTTCTTAGCAGATTTAGTACATTTATTCCCATTTTTCACAAGATCAAGAAGACATTTATCATGAAAACCATCAAACATAGATTTATTACAAGTAGCACAGAGAATTTCAGAATTTGCATTTAACAGTGAATGCTTAACATCAACATTACAAATAGGTTTAATAACATGATTCATTTTATTAACTTTCCTAAGTTGGGCTATTAATTTATTCTTCTTGTTCCTACTTGGGGTTTGCGAGATCCTATCATTCTTTTTATTTCCTAGAGGCTTTGATCTGCAATTACTAGTAGAACACTTCACTCCTGTAGAAGACAACACAGGTGTGTTAAAATATGATATATTAGAAGACTCTACCTGTTTAATGTTGCTTAAGGAAGTGAGAGGTTCAGAAAACCTAACTTTCGTGACTTTATTCATGGGTGAGACAACAACCTTCTTAGTACTAGGTGTTATCGGAATAGAGC
>BQNB010115978.1:0-21450 GCA_026074375.1 Tanacetum coccineum
TTATCCTATTTTATTTTATATTTAATTTGTATAATATAAATAATTAACTTTTAATAATTTCGGCAAAATACATATATATAAATAATAATTATTTTTCTTGCATAATATAAGATATTTTAATCTTACATAAATTTTCATAATTATTTTCATAATTGCTAAATATTGTATTTCCATAATTTCTATAATTAAACTGAAATTTGTTTAAACTTTTATAGATTTTCTTGCATTAGGGGTATTTTGGTAATTTTACACTTATTGAAATTTTTAGGTTTTACATCATTATGGTTACAATTGTCTACTGCAAGTTCCGATTATCTCTAATCCGGACCCGTGTTACAATCAAGACCTTGATAATTTTCTACAAACTTTACTTAATTTTCAACAACAATAAACTGCAGGGGTCCTCATGAGACTTTTCAGTGTCAACCGTTGAACCAAAATTTCTATGAATCTAATCATTGCTATAATTCTAATTCTTTCGGTTTTGACCAATCCCAACCCCCGCAATTTCCCGTCATTCATCAACCTCCTCAAGCAACGAGTACGGAAACGTTGCAAGCTAGAGAAAACCTAATGAAATCTATACAAACCTTTCTAAACAAGTTTAATCGTATATCTTTTAGAGAAACACCAAAGGTTTTATTGCTAGCTTGGGAGAATTTTTTTGAAATTAAGCATGCTTCTAGAGAAAAGCAACATCAACCAGAGGATAATTTGCTACGATGATGACGATGACGAGGAAAGTTCTATTCCCTTGAGAGATATTATTATTTCGGAACTTCTTCCGTGTATTGCAATCACACCCGTTTTATTAACCAAGGAGCCTGTTGACTCTCTTATAATGGAGGATAAGCATCTTGACACTATTTCGGCAACATAATCAGACGAAGTAATAAAGTCTAGTGTTGAGGACCTTGTCCATACCCCAAGTGAGTCTGAGGGTATTCCCGACAATATGTGTGATGTGCCTTTTCGTGATAATTCTCCGCCTTTTGACATTTCAAAAGATCAATTCGAGGGTTTCTCCGATTCTAACGATGATTCTAATTCGATTGATCGGCGTTTCTTTCTCTATTTACAACTCGATTATGTTTGAGGCAATCACCTCCCCATTCTGAGCTCGTAAGCTTGTAGAGCGAGCGTGAAGGATTTTCACTGGAGATGGAGAGCTTATTAGGTCGTTTGTACTTTATGAAAGTTTGCAAAATTCAATCTTCTCATTTCTAAGATTGAAAGCGTTATAAGACAATCCACTCCATTTCTGATTTTATGACAAGTCTCCCTCCACATCTCATAACTCTTTCCCTGGAGGAGACCAACATTTCTTATAATTCTTTACCTGAGTCGAGACTTTCTGCTTTAATTTGGAAGAGAAAAGTAGTGGCAATCCCACTTCTTATACTGATTTATCTCTTCTAGATTATGAAGCATTCTTTTGTGATAGTGAACCCGATTCGGGGGATTTCACTATGGATTCTTTTATGATCAAGTCTCCTATCCCCGTTGAGGATGGTGACTCCTTCTTGGAAAAATTTGAAACAACTCTCGAGCTTGAAAAACTTTTTAAATTTGTAAGAAGAGAAGAATAGTGGTTTAAGTAACCACTATTCATTGCTGATATTTCTCTTCCGATCTTGAATGTGTTTACTTTAGAGATGAGCCCAGGTTCGGGTAAGATTTGACTTCTAATTGACCCCGGGTTCGTGAGTTTCGTTTCTTCTACGGACAAATGTAATTTACCATTACTCGAGGATGACCAATCTACTCTTTCTCGTTCATTGTTGTATTGGGTTCTTTCTTTCTTTTCTCACGGTATCCTTTTCTCCTCCATATCGTCTTCCTCACCGGGAATGAAGATACATTATTTTGACCAGGAAATCTCCATTTATCATTCATTTATGCCGGGTGTATCTCATCAGAGTGGAACTTTTATGAAATTCAATGTTTATCCAAACCACTTAAATGAAAGTCCGATGGAGATTTTATCTTCCACTTGCTTCCCCATGGACCAATGAATTCGGGGTCGAGTCAGGCTCAAGACTCGGTTAACAAAAACAAGCGCTTCGTGGGTGGCAATCCATACTTATCCTAATGTAATAGTAGTAATGAATAAGTGTGTTGTAAGGAGGCTCGCCTCTTCCAATTTCTCGTGTTTTGTGTTTTGTGATGTATGTCCAGGATTGCCCGGATTTTTGAAGCCTCTCATGCCCGCGGGTTTTGACCTTCGTTCACTCGAGCTTTAAATCCTCAGCTTCATTATGGGAATCCAATATCCTAATCTTATCGACTAACATTTATCTTTGAGCATACTTAATAAACGGCTTTAGATTTACGTAGAGACCCTTCTTAAAACATTGAGGACAATGTTCAGTTTTAGTATGGGGGGATCTATCGATTTGATTTTGCATGCAGCCGTTGTTTTTACGTAATCCCATTTTTACCACCAAAATACCAAAAAAATTTAAAAAAATTTAAAAAATTCAAAAATAAAATAAGTGTTTTGTCACAATTTTGACATTTCTGCTGGGTAGAATAAGAATAAATTTTGACTCGATCGAGCGTGTTGAGCTCTAGCTTACCCCTTAACTTTTAGACTAAGCATTCGCGGATCTTTTTATTAAAGATTTTAAATTTGCGAAGAACGAAAAATGATAGAGTTAATTATGAGTTGGATGCTAAACAAGGATTATTTGGAAATCTTACAAGCTCATGTGTGTAATTTGTGGTTTTTTTCTCCCATAAGCTCCTAACCGGACTAATAATATGTGCTATTTTTGAAAATTAAACTTAAATCAACAATTTTTGAAATTTAGTCAATAACATTTTTGTCTTAGTTCAAATTTATACTTAAATTTTCCAAAAAGAAGTCTTCTCTATATATCGTGGTATAAAGTAAAATGAAAAAAAATGATGATGAATAAGGTAATAATATAAACTGTGGGCTAATAAAAGTTTATTGCCTCTTGCCGGCTCACAACCGATGTGGCAGTTTTCAAAAGAAAGCCTATAGTAAGAATAATAATCCGAGACTGATAAAAGTTTGCTGACCTACCGGCTCACAACGATGTTGCAGCCTTCAAGAAGGTGGAGGGATGTTGGTGTCAATTGCATAATGGTTATATTAATATTAAGTGTAGATGTAATGTGATTTAATAAATATAGGGAAAATCTCTTTTTCTTAAATTTAAATATGCTTTTGAACTAAGACTATTTAAATTGTGGTTTTTCTAAATAAGCTATGTATAAACGGGAAACCTAAGAGTTTTTGAAACCGAAGGTCCATATGTCCTGATACTAGTCTTTGTGGGGTGTCAAAAGCCTAGTCACTTAGCCGCAAGGTTGGGATGTGCCGAGACGAAAGTCGCTACATGGGATGATCTCGCCTTCAAACTCATTATTCTCGGGTGGAACGTGAAGCATAGAAATTTTGCAAAACGTTGATCCATGGTTGAAATTCGAAATGGCACATTTACCTAGTATAAAATAATTGTCGGGAGTGAAAAGTTCACAAGTTACAAGTATGAGTAGTGTTAGCATCTTAACTTATATTTAACGGTGATTTCGTTTTTAAGCTTGGTTTGGGACAAGTGAAAAGTCAAGGACGATGAATTTATCTTTTTGGGCATTTTAGGATTAAAGTGCGTCTTGTTCTATGACCCAAAGTTATGAAAATAACGAAGTCAAACACGTTAGTTAGCTTGCTTAAAAAGGTTACAAAAAATGATTTGAAAGGTTAAAAAAATACAAAAATTGTGTGGCCCAAATAAGTGTAGATTTTTTAATATGGTCAAAACGGGGCTTTTCAAAGTATTGAGTCTTTAATTCCCGTGGATGAAACTTAGCTACTTTTCAGGTATATTAGTCGAGGGGGATTGAGACTCTCTTAGTTTTCCATTAAGTGTTTTCTTATAGCACTTGCATCGAGGACATGACAATATTTGTATGGGGTATTTTAGTATGTGTTTAATTACACATACCGTTACATATAAAAAACGAGCTTAATTGACCAAAAAGGACATAAAATGCCAAAAAATATGAGTTTTTGCTATTTATGATGTGCAGGTACGGGATTTTCAGAAAAAGGATAAAAATCAAGCCAAAAACGAACAAACCAGCACGGAATGGAAAGGCATGAAAGTTCAAGTTAAAGACAAAAGTCACCCAAAAAGTCAACAAGTCAAAGACAAAGCCAAACCAATGAAATCTTAAATGGGCTAACCCGCACTCATCTAATGGGCCGGGTTAGCCCATTAAACTTTTATCTACAAAACTTTTAAGTTTAAAATACCCTAAGTCCATTAAACCTTATCTGGCCCAAATTAAACAACTAAAGCCCAAACCAAAAGCTCATTACACACTTAATAGCCTGTTTGCCCGTTAGTCCTTTAACTCTTTCATCGTTAGTCCTTAAGGACTAACCATGCCAGTCCTTATGGACAATAGAGCTAACGGACCATTGCATTTCACCCCTTATTCCCCAAAACCAATTACACCACTTGTCCCTAAACCCTTATACTCCCTTTCCCCGTTAACCTCTGTTAACCCAAAACCCAAAACCAAAATCCCGCTTAAACCCACTGTTTACCCATCCCTCTCATTCTCACCCTACGACAAAACAACATCACACCCAAATGAACCCCACAACAAAACCCCACATCACAAAACTCCAAACCATGTTGGCAATCCTAGGATATTCGATTAGATGATGGACAAAGTCAATAAATCAATGGTTGTGACTTCACTACTTGGTGACCAAGAAAAATAGAATGGCTATGATGATTGGGTTCGAAGCTCCTTCACACATAGAACTCACAAGAAGCACACCTTGTGCCCTTAGTTTTCTATTTAAATAGGCTAGGTTTTTCATTGTAAGGGTTATCTAGTGTAGAGTAGTTTTAGGAGTAGAGTAGCTTAATGTTTTTCAGCTTATTTTAACTTAATGACTTTTAAAATTTCAAATCTTGTAATCTTTTTTATGTTTTAATGAAAATTTCAGTGTCAAAGTTTTAATGTTAACATGTCTTTTATGCTTAGAAATCTGCTTATTTAGTATGCTTGATACCTAATGCTTATTTCTATGTGCTTATTGCTTTAAAGTGCTTTTTACATCTAATCCTTAAATCTGTTTTATCAAATTATGCCTTGTTAAATCTATTTTAGCTTAAAAATGCTTTTGAGATTTTTAAAGGGGTGTTTGGCACAGGCAACACTAACCATGGTAGTGTTTCTTGAGTCATTTTGACCCATTGTCCAACTTTAGATATTTAACTAGTAGGATTCTAATCTGTTGGTTGTGGCTGTTTAAGTTTCAGATTATGTTTTTAGGTGTTAACTTCTTAATATTTGCATTTGTGGTGTTCTTGTTAGTTTAATCTGCTTAATATTTCAATCTTGTCATTTAGTTGTCTTAGGTGTTGTTTATGCTTTATATCTTCCTAAGTATGCATTAGACATAGATTATTAGGCCTACACTTTGTTCTTTAGCTTTTGGTAAGTTCTGTCAAAAAATCATTCTAGTAGCAGTTACAAAAAGCCTCAAACGACACTTTTTAAGCTCAAATTTATGTTAGTTAGGGTTAGTTTTAGGTTATGAAATTTCTTGTACAAGTAGCTTATAGTTCATTGTCCATGTGTTTCAGCTTATTTTGTTCTTTAGAGCTTATTTAAGAGCTTATATATAGGGCTGCATCTTGTTGGTTTTAAGCTTTTAACTCTAAAGTTTTAGTTGAAGTCTGATCTACCTTTTTCTAGTAGTTTTTTCCTAGCTTATTAGTGGATAAATCTGCTTGATCTTTGCTTATTTTGAATGCCTCTAGTACTAGCTTATAGTGTGTGCATTTTCTGCTTTTAGCTTTTAGATTAATTCCCAAGAATTTAGTTTAAAAGTAGCTAAAAAAATCTGTTAGTATAAAAGTCTTAAAAAGTTTTTAAGTTAAAAAACTGTTAGCTCATTTCAGCTTATTCCTGGCTTATTTGTAGTTTTTAGAAAAAATCTTTTTACATTTAATGCTTATTTTTAGCTTAAGTTTAGGTTTCAAAAAGAAAATTTTTTAAAAAATGTTTAAAAAAAAGAGAGGTCACAGGGGTCGAACATGTGACCTCTCCTTTACATACCAAGCATATTTAACACACACACTCACTACCACCAGCACCAGTAGGGCCATCTGGTCATGGTTTATCCAATTTAATTTTTATCCCCTTTTTAACCTTTTAGGTTATCCGCCCTTTTAGGCTTATTTACAGCTTATTACGATAAGCTGGTAGTTTCATTTTATTTTTCATAGAATTAGTATTGTCTTAGGGACTTTTCATGATTTTTTCAGATTTTTCCAAATTCATTTAGTATTTTTAATATTTAGTTTAGATTCTAAAAAAAAACTTATTTTTTAATTATAAAAAAATTAATAAACCCAAAAATATAATTTAAAAAAAAAATTCTTTTATCATTTAGGATTGTTAAAAATTAAATTTGCATTTTTAAGGTTAATTTTGTAGAATTTAGGTTTAGGATCCTGTTATCGTTTTCGTGTTTTTACTTTAATTGCTTTCATTTTTATGTTCCCGTAGACTTAGGATTTATTTCCCGTGCTTTATTTAACTTTCCCATGCCTTACTTATGTTTCCCGTAGAATTAGGTTTTATTTTTGTGCCATAATTGTTTCCAGTAGTTTCATAAGTTATTCCATAGCCTTTATTGCTTTCGTTTTTAGTTTGTCTTACTTGTTTTTCTTGCAGAATTAGAAAAACCGATCAAAATTGTGTCATATTCAAACATCAAATATCAAACCGACTTTCGACTTTCCATTGCATTCCTCGAACGGAAAAACGACCCGGGTCCGGTTTTGAACTTTATTGATTTTAAAGCGAGAGATCGATACTTCCAGATATATATATTGTATTTGTGAATTCTTTGACTCGTTACCTTGGTTAAGGGTGACTTGTAAAAGGACCATTTAAAAAAACAATAATTGCTATTATATTTTATATATACTTATTATATATTATATATATTATATATATATATATATAATTATAATATATATTATTATATATATATATACTTGACAACATCATTAGTATTGTCAGCCTTGAAGTTAAAAAACTGCTGCTGGGAAAGTTTAGTGTACATAGAAGAAGACTGCCAACCAAAGAGAAAAGTAAAGCCAATGCTATTATAAAAGAAGGCTATGAACTGTTCAGAAAAGGAAAACAATGTTGTATCTTAGAGCAAGAAAAGAGTTGGATATGAAGAAGCTCTAAGATTGCAAGAACAACTTGATAAAGAAGAAAGGCAAAGGATAGCCAGAGTTCATGAAGAAGCTAACACTTTTAATGCTGAAGAATGGGATAACATACAAGCTTAAATTGAAGCTGATGAAGAATTAGCACAGAAGTTACAAGCAGAAGAAAGAGGAAAATTCTCTGAAGTGAGAAAGCTAGACGCTTGTAGAAACATGATAGATGAAAAAGAAATAGACGGTTTGCCAATAAAGGAGTTGAACAAAGAAGGGAAAAACCCATGGACTCAGCTTAACAATAGAACTTACATGTGTAATTATATCAGAATATAGGAGTCCACACTCTACAACATTTAAGAAACCGTTCCTTTGTGAGAATCAAGAAGTTATGAGACTACAATGAAGAGTGTAAAAGATTTTGTTTCCTTATGGATGGTGGACAGATTAGTCCTAAGATTTCAACTGGAATAGTTCAAGAGAACTATCGAAGACAACCCATACTTGAACATGAAGGGTCTAAGAGGCAAAAGACTAATGAAGAACAATCAGCTGAAGAGGAAAAGGAATTATCAGAAAAAGAGCTACAGAAATTGATAATGATAGTTCCGGTAGAAGAAGTCTATGTTGAAGCCCTACATGTCAAATATCCACTCATAGACTAGGAGGTTTACTCTAAAGATACAATAAAGTATTGGAAAATTATCAGAGTTGGAAACCATGCAGAAGCTTATCAGACTTTTGTGTATATGTAAAGGAAAATTTGAAGAGATTGACCTAGATAAGCTATGGCATTTGTTAAGAAAGGTTCAATTCAACAGATCCTACTGAATGACAAAGATAAAGACATTATAGGTTGAATTGATGAGGTTGTTTAACCTGATATTGATACATTTGTGGAAGCTTAAAAGATATATGCATTGATCCTTGACATGGTGGTTTTTGTTTGATCATGTGGTGTTCACCATGTATCTACAGACAAAGGACATGATATCTTCATGTTGGTTAAGAAAGATTATCCACTGACAAGAGGGATTTTGACTTTGATGTTGTGTAACAAGCTGCAAGTGGATCAATATTCAGAGATGGCAAATGAACTTTTAAAGAAAATCTTCATACTAGCAAACAGACCAAGATAGTAAAGTGTTTGGAAGCATCCTCTCTACACAGAAGGTTTAATTCAGAAACTTGATGATTTAAAGGTAAATCACAAGTTTAGGGGAGGATTGTTAGGAATTAAGGGCTTCTACAAGTTTCTACTGCTGGTTCAACTTAGTACTGCCAAGAGAAGACTTAGTACTGCCAAGCTAAGTTAGTACTGCTAGTACAAAATGTTAGTACTGTTAGTTATAATAGTTAGTACTGCTTATGTGATATGCATGAGATATATTAACAATAGATATGCATGATCATGTAACGCATTTTGTAAGCCCATTAGGGTTTCCTTGGTGTATAAAAGGAACCCTACGGCATAGATCTAGAAATAAAGTTTTATATAGTTTTCATAGCAAATATAGTTAGTATTCATAGTTTCAAGGTTATTCTGTAACTTTGATTGTGTTTAATATATTGAAAGTTTAGCAAGATCTTGTCGGAAAAGATCGTCCTGATCAAGCAAAGGATGCAAGCGGCACAGGATCGACAAAAGAGCTACGCCGATCGGAAGCGAAAGCCGATGGAGTTCGAAGTTGGAGACAGAGTTATGCTCAAGGTCTCACCTTGGAAAGGAGTCGTACGGTTCGGTAAGCGGGGCAAGCTGAACCCGAGATACGTCGGACCTTTCAAAGTATTAGCAAAAGTTGGAAAGGTTGCCTACAGGCTGGAACTTCCTCAAGAGTTGAGCAGAGTTCACCATACTTTCCATGTGTCTAATCTGAAGAAATGTTATGCCGATGAACCATTAGTCATGCCGTTAGAAGGAATTCATGTTGACGATAAGCTCCAGTTTGTGGAAGAGCCCGTTGAAATCATGGAACGGGAGATCAAACGATTGAAGCGGAGCCGGATACCACTGGTTAAGGTTCGCTGGAACTCTAGGCGGGGCCCTGAGTTCACCTGGGAACGTGAAGATTCGTTCAAACAAAAATACCCACAACTCTTCACAAACCGGGCTTCGTCATCTACTACAAGGTCTTAAGCTTTGAGGACAAAGCTCTTTTAACGGGTGGAGACTGTAACATTTCTCATTTTCGTGTCATTGTACGACTATATTAATGATCACTATTTATTTTAGTCCGATACGCGTTTACTTTTAATATTTACTTTTAAGCTAAACCGCGTAGACTAGAAATAATCAATGAATGTAAACGGTCACCAAATAAATTAAGGTTTACATCAACCAAGTAAGGAATAATTATTTTGAGAATAATTATGTACTTTGCGTATTTTATTTTTATTGGTCACGTAAAAGGGTTACGTTTCGCGATAAAATACATTTGGACGCACCCCGGAAATACCTAGACATACCTAGACTCAAACCAATACCCACTTTGAGAGCCTAAACACAAAATCTAATCAAATCTTGTGTTTATGTCACTTGATTTCCGAATGTGGGCAAGTAAACCCACAAGAGAATCGTCCTTGGTGATTTATTTGTTGCAAAAGTCTCCTAATCACCTTAACAAGTACATGTACATCCATGATCTAATAAATGTGTGTCCTAATGGTCCCCTAATGATCTTATACACCTTGGATAATAACCATCTCTTTGTTTTGCCCATTCCTTAGCCGCGGTCAACCAAGCACAAGCACACAAACCCTAAGATTTCCATATCTTAGGTAATCTTGTACTTAGATTTAACAATTAAGGAATTGTACTAGGTGGTTTAACATAATACCATGTGTAAGTAACTAGAAATCCCCTAAACCACTTCCTTTGGGCACGGGTTGGTTTTGTTGTGGACTAAGAGATGTAACTAAGCTCATTGCTTATAAATAACACACACACTACCACTTAACAAAGTTCTAAACCTCTAAACTCTCTCTCAAAACTAAGAACCTTTCATTTCTCTCTCTATACCTTCGGGTCTCGATATAACCGAGCCATACACGACCCAACTTGGTCACTAAGGACTTAAGGAAGCCTTTAAGTTCACGTATAAGGTCACACGAGCTCAAGACTGGGTATACAAGCTTTGAAAGCTTAGGGTGGCATACGTTTTGAGTACAAGTATATCGGGTTGCCTCTCAATCCAAAACCAAGAGCTTAGGACCCTTGTAAGTCGAACTAAACTTCCATCTACCTATATCCTAGTCGTTTTATCATGTCTTGTTGTAAAGAGTCCCGTTACCTTGTGTGTAACAAGGATAACGTAGGCACAAGCATGCATGGTTCGACCCATGCATGGTTTGCGTATGTAAATATGCGCATGTTAGGCTTTGCGTGGTGCAAAGGGTACAAGAAATACGGGACATGGCTTAACAACAAATAAAACCTTAAAACATCTAGTTAAGTGATCGACTTGGACTCGGTGTGAACTAAAAACTCTTATACGCGAACATGGACAAATAACTTCACGTAAACTATTGTGGTAAACACGACGAGATGGTGTGGGAACATGTATACAACATTATTAAACGTTTGCATGCTAGGGATCGCGCTTAGAAAATGTTAAACACATTCGCTTTGGTGCTAGACGATTAAACGGAACCATAACTCACTAATAAACCATTCGGACCCTTAGTGGGCTACGCGACCCATCTTCGTGAGCCCACAAGGCCCATAAGCCACGAATAAGCTAGGACGGCTTATTCATGAGCTTAAGCGACTTGTAAGGCTTATTATAAGCCTAGGTAAGCTAGTAGACCCTAAGGAATGAAACTCAAATCACTAGAACCCTTATCGGGCCTCTATCGAGCCCAACAAGGCCCAACGAGGGCTTATTTATAAGCCACGGCTTATTAATAAGCCACTCGGGCTTAATTCTAATTTGAAATGCTCATTTTGCTTCGCATAGGGCTTCCATCCTATCTAGAGACCATCCGAACCCCTAATGGGCCTTCTAGCCCATTAACGGGCCCATAATAAGGAAATAAGCTCGCAATAAGCTGGGACAGCTTATTGGTGATCTTATTTGTACTCAAGGGGCTTGTTGAACCTTAATAGGCTTAATGGACCCTAATGGACCCAACGAAACACTCTAAAACCCCTAACGGGCCCAAGACCGGCCCAACAGAAAGACTTATTAGCTTATCAGCTTATTTTGAATAAGCCGAAATACAAACAGTGTGTTTGAGCTTAATTTAAATGGAAAAGGAACTAGCAAAGCCCATGAACCCTTAAGGGTGTTTGTCGAGTGAGCTATTGGGCTTTCGGGCCCAATAGGCCCAACGGTGAGCTTATTAGCTTATCGAATAAGCTAAATAAGCAACGGACCTCCTAAGTGCTTATTGGACCTCAATGTACTTAACGGACCCTAATGGACCCAACAAGACCCTTTAAAAACCTTACCGGGCCTTAACGGGCCCAAGACCGGCCCAATAGAGATGCTTATTAGCTTATTGGCTTATTTGGAATAAGCTGAAAAGAAAACAGTTTGTTCGGCTTGATGCAAGTTGGAAAAGCACTAGGAAGAGTCTAAAAACTCTAAACACCCTTATCGGGTTAAGTTATTGGGCCCATAAGCCCAATAAGCTCGAAATAAGCTTCAATAAGCTCACCGAGCTTATTTTAAGCTTAACAGCCCCACGTGAGCTTATTAACGACTTTTAGACTTATTAAAACTATAACGGGCCTCTAAAAAGCTAAACGGACCTTAACGGGCCCAATAAGGCCCGTTAAGCCAAAAATAAGCTCGATAAGCTTATTTTAAGCCGAAACAACTTTTTATAAACTTAATTAAGCTTAACATAGAAAAATAACACTTGTTGAACTTGATTTAGAACTAAAATGCAATTTTCGCAAACTAAGGGACTAAAAGTGTCAAATTCGAAACCTAAGGGATTTGAATTGCCATTTTTCGAATTGGCAATAACTCCAGGGACCGTTCCTGTACATCCTGAAACATTAGGGACTAATTTAAAACCATAAGGACCTAAGTTGTAAAATCCCGAAAGTCAAAGGACTAGTTATGACATTCTTGCAACTAGAAAGTTTGAAGTGTAAATGTTATTACTTATAAACCTAAGGACTAAAAGGTAACAACTAAAAACCTACGGGTACGAGACAAAAGGGAATAAATAAAACACTTAACACGTCGGTCAAACATTAAGGTATTCGGACATCGAACGGCTTTAATAACACGTTAATAAATAAGTATATTTATTAATAATGATTTCACGTTTATCGAGAACCATCGAAATTATAAAAACAATGATCTTGTGCATCACCACACAAGTGATAACGGTATATATAAACTTAAATGGGATTTAGTTTATACAATGAGTCGTTAGTTTAAATATGTAAACTAAGACTTGACCGTACTTACTTAGGTACTTAACGGTGTGATCCACTGCTTACTTGGATATTTGTTATCATTCAGAGAACTACCGGCTAAGGTGAGTTCATAGCCCCCAAGCTTGTACAATTCCTTTAAATGTTTTCATCCCTTAATCATACACTCGAAAATCTTGCGGTCCTACCATTGATTTACATAAACCTATGAATTCACCAACTTTATGTTGACGTTTTAAGCATGTTTACGTGTTTGCCTAAGTTACCATAACCCCTCTATGTCCATGATCATGAACTGTTAATTGCATAGATGTGATTGGGAATTACATTGTGCGGGCGCGAATGTTATGGATAGATCTATTAGGGATTGACAATCCCCGTTCGGGTGATTAGCTATCACTGGGAACGAACGCATACCATGTCGAATTTGGGATGTTGCAGGGTTAGCACATCATTCACGGACACCAGTTGGCAATTTATAATTGCATTCATATACGTCGAGCCTCGGTGTCATGAGCTTAGGAAACGTAATTACTTTTTATGATGTTTGCATCTGTTGCTTAATCATACACTTGGAAATCTTGCGGTCCTACCATTGATTTACATAAACCTATGAATTCACCAACTTTATGTTGACGTTTTAAGCATGTTTTTCAGGTCAATAAGGCACGAGGTGCGATGATACATTGGGAGTCAATAATTGAAGAGTCAACACTTAAGATTTGGGGTCTTATTACACTTTGGGGACAATTGTTATAAACCGAAATCTTTATCTATTTTGTTGAACCATTTGAAGCCATGAGCTTATGTAACAAACAAGTATTTTGTTAATCCAATGTATCTTTTTCAAACGACACGTTTAGTAGTCGTTCTCTGATCTTGTGCTATTGACCCAATAATGTAACGCCTTCGGATATTCAACATTCCGCTGCATACTCAGATTTGAGGGTGTTACAGATTGGTACCAGAGCCAAGGTTATAGAGAACCAGGTCAAAAGTTTTTGTCTGGACTATAACCATTTTCAAAACTGTTTTCACAAATGGGATTTGTGAGGGACATACATGCATTACTTGTTTACTTCTAGCGCATATATATTTATATGACATGCATTGCTAAAGCATTAGTAGGGTACTAAGTGCTTACCTGATTAATATACGTGTATATAAATGATATTACGTATATTACTATAAGGACTTTATTATTAAAGCCTTACAAACATATCTTATCGATTTTCTTATAAGAAATACTTATATAAGTTATTTTACTTTTTGCAGTAACCATGTCTTCTGCGACGTCAGATGTTACCTACACTTCCGTCTACTCCGACTCTGAGCCCGGCAGAGCTTTCTGGGGAGCCGATTATGAGGAAGTATCGGAGGGAGGCATACCACGGGTCATCGTACTAGGATACGACGGACTCCCGCTACAGCCAGTAGCCCCACCGTCACCAGATTACATACTAGGTCCACAGATACTACCAGTTCCTCAGGACGAGGATGAGCGTGAGCCTATGTTCATACAGGCGCATGACCCTGACTACGTACCGGAGCCTATATACCCCGAGTACATACCCTTAGAGGATGACCATGAGTTTCCGGCTGAGGAACAGCCATTACCACCTGTTGATTCACCCACTGCTGAGTCACCCGGATATGTTACTGAGTCGGATCCCGAGGAGGATCCGGAGGAGTACGAGGATGATAAGACAGAGGATGGACCGGTTGACTATCCTATGGACGGGGGAGATGATGGAGATGATGGATATGATGGAGATGATGATGACGACGACTCATCTGGGGATGACGCCAGAGACGAGGATGAGGACGAGGAGGATGATGAGGACGAGGAGGAGGAGGAGGAGCACTTAGCTCCGGCTGACTCTACCGTCGTACCTGCTGATGGGCCTGTTTCCCCACCTGAGGGAACAGAGCCTGTTATACCACCACCCTCCACTGACATTACTGTTGGGGCTAGGATTACTGTCCGACCCCAAGCTTCTGTAACCCTTCCATCAGAGGCAGAAGTTGAGAGACTTCTGACCATGACTACTCCATCACCATCACCACCTATATCACTATCACCACCCTCTGCAGGGGAGCGCCTTGCTAGGTGCATGGCTCCACCTGCACATTCACCACCTTTACCACCATCATCTGGGTGTCTAACCCAAAACCAGGCACTCAGGATAGCATCCACCCAGGCTCTCATTGATGCAGTTACTGCCGCATTACCACCACCTTCATTACCACCACTACCACCATCTCTATCCATACCATCACCTGTTGATCGTAGGGATGATATTCCCGAGTCTGAGCAGCCTCCCCGCAAGAGGTTGCATTTGTCCACTATAAAAAAAGTTACCACATTTAGCTTTATTAAAACTTGTATAAATAATATCTTACCTCTCCACTCATCCAACATTTGGGGTGCCATTTGAAAGACTGTTGCAGGTCAGGGATTACACAAAATGAGGGGGTGTAATTCTTGCAAAATAACTGGTACTATATAACCTCTCATATAACAATCCAAGTAAATCGGATAGGGGTTATTTAGAAAGTGCAATACGTTTTCATAATTTCCTCTCCGCACCTAATCAACCAAGTTAATAACCAATATTAGTACACATACTTACATTCTTTTATTTGTTCATTTATATACAAGATTAGCAATTACCTTTGCAGGGTCCACGTTCTCATAGAATAAGATATTACCAGTAAATTGGGAACCCAAAAACTTAATGTTATTCTCTTCTTCATTGTAACCCTCAAAAACACCCCCAAGATTCAAAGGCGATAAATTAGCCGTCTTCCCCTTATTTTTACTTTTGGAAACACGCTGCTTTGGTACCATTGTAGTAGGAGCTTGTACCGTGAATGGAGTTACTAGATACTTGCTAGGAAGTTGTTGCCTTTTCCCTCTATTCGGAATATTCTAAAAAACAATAATTAATAAGAATTTATTAATTCATGATGGGTATTACTATATAATTATATTCGTATATAATAATAGGATTACCTGCTGAACTATGCCATCAACATCATGTTGCGTGTCAATAGTGGTTTGCAAATTTTGCCTACCCATATGAGATGGCACTCGAGCAAACGAATTGTAGACAGGATGCATGTGGGTTGCAATAGTGACGGCGACTGGTCCGGCATTGTCTTTGCAAATCAGGATGAACAGGTTGGGGACCGTCATAGGGGTTTGGCAATTTGGTGGTGTACCATATTCATGTTGAAGAGGACCCACCCTGTGAACTCCATAAAATACTAATTTACTTCTTAAATTACAATACCTTATATTAAATGTACAAAAATTATACCTGCATGCTTCGGAATTCACTAAAATCGCTTAACCCATAATGTTGTCCAACAATAATCGGTACTGTATTCTCTTGTCGCACCGACCGAGCATTCAACTCTCTTGCCTAAATTTGTCCATTTCTTCCTTAATGTCATGAACATCTTTTTTAGTGCTTTCAAGTTCGATTTTTTGTTCAACAAACTGTCGGTAAACACCGGATGGAATTTCATACATGTTATGACAGCTTAGATCAAAAGGTACTCGTTCAACTTGATCAATAATTCCGTCGAAGTATGCCTGTAGAAACTCCATCCAGTTCCGATCGGGCCTCTGATATCGTCTGTGTCAATCTGCAAAGGTAATTTCCCTTAAAATAAAAGACATTAATTATTAAAATAAATAACCATATCAATTAATTAAACTATAAACCTAAATAAAACTCACTTGAAAAAAACGGAAAACCATCTTTCTGACGTAACCTTACCTTTTTCTTATGCAAGCAGCAACTTAGGATACGATTGAAACGATCAAAATTAAGAATCGCGTTCACTCGGAAATGACTCTAAATCCAAGTCTAAAATGACACATTGTTTTTAATTATTTTACATTTATTAAATATAACTTAAATGACGAATTAAAATTATCGTAACTTATTTTTGACATACCTAATGCCCAAGTAGATCCATTGATTGAATATGTTGTTCGATACATCTTTCATTTGTTGGTTGATCGGACATTCAAGGGCCTCCACGTCTAACGGTTGCGTTCCTTAGTTGCGAGTACAATGTTGGCTACACATATGAAACCCAAGGATATAAGGTTCCATGCGTACTCTTTCATTGCTATTCTTATCATCCACTCAGGGACATTACGTCTTTTACTCCGCCACCTAATATAACAAGTTGCTATATCCCTAGACAACATAGGCCTACAACAACCTCGTTGATATAATTCTGCAGATGTTGGGCAGAATCGCATTTTTCTATGTCGATCCGGTTTAATTATGTTGCCCTTCTTAATGTGACGGATACAACACGTCGTATACAAAGGGAAGAGTTGCTTGGGTGTAATTATCTCCTCCCTATTTTCGACCCATACCTTAACCCGGTGTTTAGGCATTATTCCTCTCTACACATAGTGTTTACCTTAATTGAGTATTTTTAGGAGGTATTTCATATGGAACATTTTGCTGCTTATTCATGTTTCATATTCATTTGGCGACCCGAACTGAATATGTATTAAGTTACAATTATCTAGAAAAATCAGTTTGATTGATTTCCCTATCCTATATATGTGAGGTGCCGAAACTATTTTCCGAGGGTGGGCCACTATTTATTTCATTAATTGTTTTTAGCAACTTAACCGTTCGTCTGCTGGTTTCACAAGAACTGGTGGGGTCCGTTGGGTTCTTAGTATTTTTGTTAATGTGTGGTCTGTCAATTTTTTTCTGCATTATTTGGTTTGTGGCTTAATGAGTCTTTATTATTTTATTGTGGAGTCGTGGATTCGGAATATGCCTGATGAGTAGGTTATTGGTCCACATCTTTGGCTCCAATTTTCTTTTTTCCGTTCTTGAGTAGTACGTCAACACTCTCTCGCGTATCCATAAGCTTTTTGGTTAATGCTAACTTGATGTGCGATTTATTGGAGTACGGGGTCCTTTAGGTTGCGTAGGGTGCGGGGGGCGGGGGTTGGGGTGGGGGGGTTGGGTGTGGGTAGAGGTTGCGGGGGTTGGGTGGAGGTGACGCTGGTCCGGGTGTGGCTGTGGCAGGGGATGGTTCGGGGGTTGGGTGTGGGTTGGGATGGGTGTAGTGGGTCGGTCGCGGCGGGGATGAGGGGTGGTTTGGTGAGGGCAGCGCGGGGAGGGCGGGGGGGTGGTGGGGGGGGGAGGGTGGTGGGGGGGGGGAGGGGGGTCGAGGGGGGTGGTGGGGGGGCGGGGGCGTGGTGAGGGGAGGGAGGTTAGGGTGTTTGATGTTGTCTTTTTTTTTTTTTTTTTTTTTTTTTTTTTTTTTTTTATTTCTTTTTTTTTTTCTTTTTTCTTTTGAATTTGAAGTTGGTAATGTATAGTTAAGAGGATGCTTGGTAATGTATTCTGAGCCTCACTTCCTTTATATGCATATTCGATTCATGAACTTGGTAATGTATATTGAATTGGCAGTGATACTATTTACTTACTCTTCATGCGTGAAGCCCTAAAATCCAAAAAAAAAAGTATATAGCGTGGTATGTCAAGCGATATACATGCTAAAGTCCAAAAAAAAATTAAAAAATTACATGCATGTTGTGAAAATTACATGCATGTTATGTTGTGTCACTGTTGTGAAAATTACAGGCATGTTGTGTTGTGTAAGTGATGGCAGAAAAAATGTATATAGCGTGCATACAAACGCGATATACATTAGGGTTTTTCGTCCGATACTAATTTTTTTTTTTTTAAAAGTATATCGCCGGGGGGGGGGGGGGTCACGCGATATACATTTTATATATATATATATATATTATTAATCCAACGAACCACAAAAAAGAGACACGTGTCCAAATGTATATCGCGTGCCCCCCGCGCGATATACATGGTTATTTTGAAAAAAAAATTGTCAGTGTCAAAACTGGACAACACGCATCCCGAATGGTTACTGCGAAAATTTTCGCCTTGTGTGAAAGCCACGAGTATTGTCACGTCAGCAAAATGTCTGTTGGAATTATAATTTCTTTGACATCACATTTTGTATCGTACTTTTTGGCATCAGAAAATGTGGTGTCATGGGACAATTTTTTTTCATTTACATAAAATAAAAAATACACAATATAACTTAAACAAACTTCATTAAAATTAAAACACATTACATTAATTCAAAAAATAAAAAAAATTAATCAAACTAATCGAATAACCCGATAACCAAACCGATCAACGACCCTACACAAAACCCCTAAATTGGACTTAAAAACCCAAACACAATAGCACTGATCATTGATTCCCAATCCAACAACCATGACACATCGAAAACTTATCTCACAAAAAATATATAAACTTCATTTCATTTCACATAACAAACACAAACACCCCATTTCCTTCATCTCCCTCACACATAAATTTTCACACAATAACTGCGTGTTTTTCACATCTCTTTGCAATTAACCATTCAAAATTAATCATTTCTGTAAGTTTTCACATCTCTTTAATTATAACTTCAAATTTAGCAACAATTTTTTTTTAAATAGGCAACCGCAGTGGCTGGTCGCCACGGCTCGAGAAGCCATGGTGTCAGCCATGGTGCCGTGCGCCAAAGAAAGGGGAGGGCTTGTGGAATGGCGCCAAGCCCACCAGCGAGCGTATCCTGCTCTCTTAACAATAAGAGAAATGCTAGATCCACATAAAGTGTACAAAAACAAATTCACATAATGATGTGGTAAGTGAATTTAACCAATCAAATTATTTGATATTTTCTCTTTCATATTTATCACTCATCACATTCACATAATGCATGTGTTTGTGATTTTATTTTATAAATATTTAGTTGATGTAGCATTATGAAAAATATTATTAAAAAAATTAACATCAACTCGTAAATAAGAATGGAAAAAAACTATAAATAAAAAGATAATAAAAAAATCTCTAAATAGCAAAACCCTTATAAAAATATGTTACTTTAAAAAAATTCACGATTTTACTCGAAACAAATGTGTTTAGACTAGCGAGAGTGGGCGTGAGTTTGGTTAAATGAGAGGTCACTCATGGAAGAAGCGCCAAAAACACAAACCAACCTCATGCATGAGGTATGGCAAAAAGGAACTCGAATGGTGACTGGCTCACCATACGTGAATGTGTAAGTTTTATGAGCCCCTTTATTTTGTTACCGTTGAATTTCATAAAAAAATATTACACTACCCCATTTTTAAATTATAAATACTTATAAACTTCATCATTTTTATACCTATAAATTTTCCCTCTATAAATACATACCATCATTCATTTTTTCACACACCTTCTTTTAAACTCTCTCAACTATCGTTCATTTTTTCACACAAGGACACTATAGCTACTGAACCAAATGATGTGAGACTAAGTATCCTTAGGCGACTACGGGAAGAACTTAAAGTTGAGGTCGCACTAGCGAACAATCCCTTCGACGTGTTGATTCGCTATCTTGAACAAATGCGTAGCCATGATCCTGAAATAATGAGGGTGGTTCGCTGCTAGATCATCCCCTTATCAACTGCGATTTGCATACTCTGCAAGTGAAGACTAGAGCCGATATGAGAAACTCACAACTTGGTGGGGACTAGGAACGAATTGCTTCGAATCATTGTTGAGAAGGAAGAATTCATTAACAATTACAAAGTAATGTAAAAGCTTAAATTATGTTTTAGTTTTTTTATTTCGTACGCTTATGTTTTTCATTACCTATGTAACATTTTTAATTTATGAATAAAAGTTGTATTTATTTGAATTAATGGAATTTAGTTTGTTTGAATAAAAGTTTTTAATTTCGTACGTTTTACGTTTTTAATTTTGTACGTTTACGTTGATATTTACATGTTTAGTTTATGAATAAAAGTATTTGAATAAAAAAATAGGTGAGTTATGGTGACCAAAACACTTGAAATGTGAGGTGTGGTGAAGAAAAGTAAGAGGAGAGAAAAAGCTGAAGTGACGCTGAGATGAGACCACGATGAATGATGAGCTCTTGTCATCACTACCTTCGGCTTTAAAGGTGAAGCTACTATTTATAATTAATTAATTACAAAGAAGAAGTGATTTACACAAGTATATTTTTGATTGGCACATACCATTATACAAGTAAGTAAAGCAAAATGAAAATATGGTATAGCTATCTAATGTATGAATTGGTGTGTCTCAATTGATAACATATCCAAATCAATTTCATAAAAAAATAGTAATGTGTAGGCAGGGGCGGAGCCAGGATTGTGAGTTAAGGGGGGTGGTATGTGTTTAATTACACATACCTTTTACCTTTAAAAACGAGCTAAAATAACCAAAAACGGACTTAAAATGCCAAATATATGCTTGTTTTGCTAATTGTGTTGTGCAGGAACGGATATCTAAGAAAATGACGAAAAACGAACTCAAAAATGGAAAAGCAGGAAAAGACAAAGTCAAAATCCAAGCCCAAGTGTGGAAAAGTCAACCCAAGTCAACCCCGAAGCCAAAAGTCAAGAAAAATAAGTTTGAGGGTTAAAATTGTCAAAACCCTAAACTTATTAAAAGAAGAAAACAAAGAGAAATGAAGAGAAGGGCCCAAACTGCCAAGTTGCCAAAGAGATACCCCAAGGGCCGAAACTGCCAAGATCCCATTCTTATAACTAATAAGGACTTGCGGTGCAATTGGATATATAACCCTCAGGGGGTGTTTTTGCCAAGTCCCAAAATGTTTAACAACAACAAGGACGATGTGTGTTATAAACACATACATACTTCGGGGGACCAATTTTGCCATTACCCAAAACTTTCACTCTGTCTCTCTCAAAACCACTTTTCCCGCCCTAGCTCAAAACCCCAT
>BQNB010115979.1:0-21450 GCA_026074375.1 Tanacetum coccineum
CATAATGAAAAGGGCTGCCACTACTGCTTCTAGCTTAGTAGCAGAGCAGGACAGTGGTAACATAAATAGGACCTAATCTATAACAACACTTAATGAGTCTTTTCCTCAGGGAACTGATTCAGGTAGTGGTCCCAGGTGCCAAGATACCATATTGGGGGTACAAAAGCTCAAATTAGGTTTGAGCTTGCATTTAAATAGTCCAATGATCCACCTCTCTTAAGAGTTAACACACTTGGAAGTGGGGAGGACAACATGAAACTAAAGTAATTGATGGAATTTTGTACCAAACTATCTGTTAGGGCTCTTGATTTATGATATTAAAACATATAGAGTGAATTGGTGAGAAAAAGAAATGAAAGATATAGTGAGCTGAAAAATAAAAAGAGAGTTGTGTGATATAAAAATAGATAGAGTGAATTGGTGAGAAAAAGAAATGAGAGATATTGTAAGATCAAAAACAGAAAGAGAGCTTGTGAGAGTTAAAATTCATGATGAAAATGCTTTTTGGAATAAAATTAGAGTTAATGCTGCTGTTTCAAAGTTAATGCTGCTAAGCTTCAACTTACTAATGTCAGTACTAGTTTATGCTGCTAGGCATTCACTTACTGCTGCTAGGCACAAGTTAATGCTGCCAGGCATAACTTACTACTGTTGGGTTAGTTAATACTGTTAGGTTTAACTTAATGCTGTCAGTTTAATTTAATGATGTTGAGGGTGATTTCATAAATACTTTGATTAAGGGTTTCAATCACTCATTCAATCGATTATACACCTTGATATACTCTCTAATCATAAACCCTAACTCAATTACATCTTTAATCATCAAAACCCATCATAATGTCGACCCTAAAGTTTGCTGAAACTCACAATTTGGTTGCGTTCTTGGAAAAACCCAAAGAAAGTAATGGGTTTGACGGCATTGTTGATTTTCTAAATGCAAGTTCTATCAAGTATGCGTTAACGGTTAATCCTACAGTATATGAATCATGCATTCAACAGTTCTGGGCAACTACTAAGGCTAAGACAGTTAATGGGGAATCCAGTATCCTAATCTTATCGACTAACGTTTTCTTTTGGCATACTTCATAAACGGCCTTAGATTTACGTAGGTACCCCTTAAAACATTGAGGACAATGTTCAGTTCTAGTATGGGGGGGTATCTTCGATTTGATTTTTGCCTGCAACCGTTGTCTTCACGTAAGCCCGTTTTTACCACCAAAATTTCAAAAAAAAATGAAAAAATTTTAAAAAAAATTTCAAAAATAAAATAAGTGTTTTGTCCCAAATTTTGTCTTTCCCACAGGGTAGAATGAGAATAAATTTTGACTTGATTGAGCGTGTTGAGCTCTAGCTTGTTCCTTAACTTTTAGACTAAGCGTTCGCGAATCCTCGCGAAGAATGAAAAATGATAGAGTGAGGTATGAGTTGGATGCTAAACAAGGATTATTTGGAAATCTTAAGAGCTCATAAGTGTAATTTGTCGCTTTTTCTCCCATAAGCTTCTAATCGGACTAATAATACGTGCTATCTTTGAAAACTAAACTTAAATCAACAAATTATTGAGATATAGTCAATAATAATTTTAGTCTCAGTTCAAATTTATACTTAAATTTTTCAAAAAGAAGTCTTCTCTATATACCGTGATATAAAAAAAATGATAAAAAATGATAAAAAAAAAATATATATATATATGTTTATAAACTGTGGGCTGAAAAAGGTTTACTACATCTTGCCGGCTCACAACCGATGTTGCAGTCTTCAAAAGAAAGCCCATAGTAAGAATAATAATCCGAGACCGATAAAAGTTTGGATGAATTTATGTACCAAACTACAAAAGCGCCTGGTCATTCAGAGCCATATCCCAACAAGCTGCAACAACATGCTTACAAGGAATCCTTGTCAATTTCCATTTCCTACATGAACATGTCATAGTCACTACAACCATAACACACTGATCACCAAGTGAACCTGAAACTTGATACTTATTTACTCCATTCCGTTGCACTTTTACTAAATGAGCTTCTTTCTTGATGGATTCCATGATTCAGGTTACAGTAGGGGTCAAAGGACCAGTACATTTATCAATGACACTTTGTACATTCATTATTCTTTTCATGCAATACTCCCTAATGTACACTAAAAGTGTAATCACTGGCTTGCCCCTACCTTCAACTATTTTACTATTAAAGACCTCACAGATGTTGTTGAGCAATAAATCAGATTTTGCTCTGCCTAAAATTCAAAATTATAAGTTCATTAAATGCTATACTAGTCTACCTAGTTGTCTTAAATATGAAAGCAGTAAAAACTGTGTTGGCATTCAAAAAATTACACTGTTAGTCCCTGTATTTATGTGTTACCTGAAAAATGAGATCTTGCTCAGTGTTCTGGTGGTATCTTGTTTAACCATTCATATGCCGTATGATTCGTCTTCTTAAGCTCCAACATACACTTTTCAAACTCCTTAACACTTGTAGCAGATGCAGATCTCCATAACAAATCCTTGTATGCTTGTCCACACCATCCCTGCTTCATATTTTCATGTATGTGTCGCAAGCAATATCTGTGTTGGGGTTCCTAAAGTCTATAACCAAGAGGTCCCGAGTTTGATTCTATGCAAGAGGGTTATTATCCCCTCCGCCACGTCAGCAGCTACGTGGCTACCACGTAGGCAAGTGGGACCCTGTCGGCTGATGTGGCACTGCCACGTAGGCTGACATGGGGCCTATATGCTGACGTGGCAACGGTGGCCACCGTTGACCAGACCGTTGACTAGCGGTCAACCACCGTTGATCGGTGGTCCGGTGGTGGTTCAATGGTGGTTGACCGATGGTCTGACGCTGGTCAACGGTGGTACGCCACCGTTGACCACCGCCGTTGGCCACGTTGACCGTAACCGTTGACTGCCGTTGACCGGTGGTCCAGCGGTGGCTCCGGTGAAGGCTGCCGGAACAGTGTCATGCCACGTGGCACCACTCAGGTGGTGACACATGGCCTACTAATCATTAATTGCAGGTGTGGCAGGTTCGTCAGGATCAGTACGAGGTACTGTACACGTCAGTACGAGGTACTGTACACGTCAGTACGAGGTGGCGACGGCTGGCCAATCAGAGCATGACACGTGTCCAAAACGCGTGATCCAAAGGTGACAGGCGTGTGTCAGTCCGATGTAGGCGTGTGGAGATCCGAGGCATTACTATGGCCAATCATTGGCAATAATGAGGTGGTTGGTAGATGACAAAAAGACCAAAATACCCTCAGATCTAGCAATATGAGTGGTGGATGACCTAAAATGACAAAAATACCCCCACCCACTTTGGGCTATAAATACACGCAGCAGCTGTTCATTTGAGAGTGTTAGGATTTAGTTTAATTTTCACATAGTGTAGGAGTAGGTTAGATTTAGGAGTAGAATAGTGGTAGTTTATTTTAGCTTATTGTAAAAGCTTATTTAAGCTTATTGGATCTTATTGTATTGGCTTATTATTGAATGAAGATGCTTTTTATTAAGGTTGGTTCTTATTTACTTTTTCCTTATCTCTTATGCTTATTCTTCTACTCCTTTTCTTTCGCTTATTTTCAAATAAGCTCATGCTTATAGCTTATTTTTGGATCCGATCTCTTAAGCTTATATTCTAATAAGCTTCTTCCATAGCTTATTTAGACTAGCTTATTTTATAGTGTTTTTGATTTAAAGCTTTTCGAGTTAGCTTATTCTAGCTTATTTTTTATTGTTATTTTTTCTAGCTTATTGTTTTTAGATCAAATCCTTAATCATACCCGATCCGAGTTCACTTGATTGAACACCTTAGTTTCGGGTGGATTAGATCTAAAAATAATACATCTTATATTTTTAGCTTATTTTCTAGCATAAAGTTTGTTGCTTTTTTTAATTCTAGCTTATTTTTCTTAGATCTAAATCCTTAAATATACCCGATCCGAGTTCACTTGATTGAACACCTTAGTTTCGGGTGGATTTAGATCTAAAGTTTTAATTTTTATTAGCTTATTGTCTTTAGAATAATTAGTAGCTTATTAATATATCTTGTTTATCATAACTTTGGTTGTTTTAATGTTGATGAAATCGATCCAACACTTAGGCGAGGAGCTTATGGGTCTTATAAGCTTATTTTACTATTAAAGTTTAAAGCTTTTTAGTTTTTAAGGCTATTTAGTATATAAAGTTTGTAACTTTATTAACTAAGTAGTTATATAAACTTATAAAGTTTTAATCTTTAGTGTTTAATTAAGTTTATAAGATCGGGTGATTTAAATCCGTCTCCATTTTCCTCAATCGGGTTATTCTTTCTTTTCCTTCTCTCTTATTAGTAGTTGTAGCCTATTATTTAGTTTAAAAATGTTTATGCTTATTGTTGTTAGTTTAATTGTTATGATTAGTGAGTAGTTTATTTATGCTTGTTACGTGATTAGTGGATTGAAAATTAAGTGTGGATTGTAAAAAGGTTTGATTAATTAATAATCTTTGATTATTTAGATTTGTAGTTTGAATGTTTTAAAGGGAAAAATCCAGAAAAATAGTCAAACTTCACATCTAGTAATTAATATCTTTTTAAGAGGTTTTTATCAAAATAAACCAACGTTGTGAGATAAAATTCTTTTCTAAAGAAATTAATTCGTTAATGAACTTTAATTCACACTTAATGAACTTTTCACATCATTTAGCAAACATTTGCATTTTAATAATCTTTTAGTTCAATTTAGCTTAATAATCGTAGTTTAATTGTTTAAGTATAATTCTTGTATTAATATTAATATAATTTTCTTTGTATTAAAAAAAGTTTTAAACCAAAAATCTTAAAAGATAATCAAGCATTTTTCTTCGAAAACATTAACATGTATTTCAATTCATCTCTCGCCGTGAAAACGACACTCGGAAGATAGACTATTACTTTTTCTAAAGTAATTTTCTTATCTAACGGGATATACTATATATTATTACGACACGCGTATTATGACGTATATCAAATGGCGCCGCTGTCGGGGAGAGATGTACGATTTTCACGTGGTGATTGAAGTTAGTGCCTTGAAGATCCTTTCTTCGGAAAGTTTATTTTCGTACTTATTAAAAATATAAAAATCCAAAAATATTTTTCTTCTTATTTTATTTTTATTTTTTCTTTTCTTTTATTTTTTCTTCTTAGTTTATTTTTATTTTTCCTTTCTGTATTATAATATTTAAAAAAATACCAAAAATATTATTATTTTTATCTTTATAAAAAATAAAATAAAATAATAGTCTCTTTTATCCTCTTATATCGTTTAATTCTTATCTTCTTTATCCTCTTATCCGTTTAATTCTCCGACATGTCTTCGTATAACCAACGTAGTTGTTTCAGCTGCGGAAATCCTTTAGATGATCTACCTTGTCGATATTGTACTTGCGAGCGGTGTGGATATTATAATAGAGGGGTACCTTGTTTAGGATGTAATTCGGAAACTGAAAATTCATTCACTTATGAACCAACTCCGTATTCTTACAATGATTCTCCAAACCTTATCAACCTACCACCACAGCCCCAGACATACTCTTGTGAGTTATGTGGAAACGATCATCACTACGGTTCTGATTGTCTACCACTATTATATATATATATATATATATATATATATATATATATATATATATATATATATATATATATTCTCCTTTATCCTCTTATTTCGTTTAATTCTTTTCTTTTTTATCCTCTTTATCGTTTAATTCTTTATCAACATGTCTTGGTATTTGAGGTGCTCCTGGTGTGGAAGTCCGTTTAACGGTGGAAATTGTCAGCGTTGTACCAATGTGAGTTTCGGAGATGAGTTTGTCTGTAACCCTGATCCTATTTCTTATGATAAAACACCCGGTTTTTCTTACCCACCTCCACAGCCCTAGGCATACTCATGTGAGTTATGTGGGAACGATTCTCACTATGGTTTTGATTGTCTGCCACGGTTTCCGCTTGTCTATGAGCAGGAATCGAGCTACAATCAAAACTTTGGTGATAATTATTATCCACAAAATTCATCGAATTTTCCTTAACAATATCTTTGTTGTGAAAACTGTGGGGGACCTCATGAGAATTTTTAGTGTTAACCAAGGAATCAAAATTACTTTGAGTCTAACCCTTGCTATAATCCTAATTCCTACGATTTTGACCAACCCATACAGACATCCATGAATCATCAACCACCTAAAGAAATAAGTATCCGAGAATTGCTACTTTAGGAGAAACTTCATAAAGCTTTACAAGCTGTTTATGAAATGTTAAATCAACAAGAGCAGGCAACTAATATTAGTACTCTTACTCTCGAGCCTTTACGACGTTTTAATATTATTTACGATTATGACAATGATGACGAGGAGAGAACTATTTCTTTGAATGAAATTACTTTTCAAATTCCTCCAATCACACCCGTCTTACCGACTATGGAGCCAAAGGACTCTCTCAACATAGGGGGTGAGGATCTTAGCACTATTCCTGAAAAGGAATCAGACAAAGTAATAAAGTCTAGTGTTGAGGACCTTATTCCAATCCTAAGTGAGTCCGATGATACATCCGGGAGTGATAGTGAGTGTGATTTACCTTCGTGTAATGATTTCTCTCCCGTTAATGTTTCTGAGGAAAAATCTATGACTTTCTCTAACCCTCTATTCGACTCAAATGATGATTTTACCTCTAGTGATGACGAGTCACTATCCGATGAGGACGTTCCAAAAGATAATGTTAAAATTTACTCGAACCCCCTTTTCAAATTCAATGACGAATACATCTCTAGTGACGTAAATCCTCTTTTTGATGAGGTGATAGATGACATCGAGAGCAAGGCTTCTTATGATTCTAATCTTGATGAGCCGGCTTTACTAGTCACACCTCTTTCCGTTTTTAATGTGGATGAATGTTTCGACCCATGTGGCGAAGTTGATGAGATTGAGCTTCTACTTCACCGTGATCCGTCTACTCCTAAGATAAGCGTTGCTTCCATTCTCTAGGGGTTCACCGATGAACCGCCTCTCGAAGAGAATGATTATTTATTTGATTTGGAATCTAAAGAGAATGAATGGAAGAAGATTTTTTACGATGCTCCAATTGATGATTTGATGACCAAGGATAAAGTTTTCGACCCCCAGGATTCTGGAGAAATGTTTTTCTCCAACATATGTGAGCTTACCCTTTGAGGATCGCCATTATCTTTCCCTCACATATGTTATCCGAATTTTTCTTCTTTATCTCACTTATTCTAAGGATTCTTCTCTTCTTCTCTCCTCCAAGAGTGAAGATACTATCTTTGACCTCGACATCTCCGTTGTTAGTTGATATTCTCTAGAGCCGGTGGTATCTCATCAGAGTGGAACTTTCATGTGCTTCAATGTTTATCTAAACATATTGAATGAAAGTCCGATGGAGATTTTCTCTTCCACATGTTTCGTCCCTAATATCACGATGATATGGGAGAGTCAAGCTAGAGACTCGCACAAAAACAAGCGCTTCTTGGGAGGAAACCCGTGTCTTTTCTTCTTTCTATTTTCTTAATAAATGAGTGTGTAATTTTATAGCCCAAGTGTGGGGGCGTGCTTCTTTCTGTTGTTTGTGGTACTGTTTTTGCAGGATTCCTTAAGATCATGAAGACCCGTGCTTGTTTTCAATCCTCCAATCATCCGGTCTTCGATCTTCTACTTATTTTGGAATCCTCAATCCTGATCATGTATATATATTGTGTTTCCCCTTTCACACTTGGAATTTTTTGCATTTGCCTTTTTCGTTCCTAAGTGTGGGGGTAAAACCCGATATTTTTTTTGAACATTGAGGCCAATGTTCCATTCTAAGTGTGGGGGGGATTTCTATCGAAATTGATCATACCTGTGCCTATATGTGTTCCCACGTAACCCCGTTTTGACCAAAATTTTAAAATTTTATTGTTTTATTATAATATATATATTGAAAAAAAATTGATGAAAATATAAAAATATAGAAATAAGTAGGCTCGTAGAACTAGGTAGCTTTTGACTTGACTGAGTTTTAAACTCTAGCTTTCCCCTTAGCTTTAGAGACTTAACGTTTGCTTAACTTTAAAATTTTGCAAAGAGCGAAAAATGATAGATTTGAATATAAGTTATATGCTAAGCGTGGAGTAGTTGGATCTCTTTATGTAACACCTCCAAATCTGGGTTGCAGCGGAATGTTGAATATCCGTGGGCGTTACTTCATAGATCAATAGCACAAGATATGAGAACAACCACTAAACGTGTCGTTTAAAAGATACATTGGATTTAACAAAATACTTGTTTGTTACATAAGCTCATGCTCAAATTTGTTCGACAACGTAAAGTAAAGATTTCGGTTTATAAACAGATGTTTCCAAAATGTTATACGCCCCAAATATTGAGTACCGACTCTTCCAAGAGTGACCCCAATGTATCTGAGACCTCATGCCTTATTGGACCTGAAAAAAACATGCTTAAAAGTATACATAAAGTTGGTGATTCCAGTTATTGTAATCAATTGTAGGACCACAAGATTCCCAAGTGTATGATTAAGAACAGATGCAAACATCATATAAAAGTAAGTAGTTTTCTTAAGATCATGGTCACTGAAGCTCGACGGTATGAATGCCAATAAATGCAATAATGCCCATGATGATGTTTCTACCAGTAACATCCCAAATCCGACATGGTATACGTTTGTTGTCTGGCAACCCGGCACAGTGAGCGCTACTCACCCAAATAGGGATGTCAATCCTAAATAGATCTATTTATAACATTCACGCTCACAATCTAGTGATTGACAGTTCATGATAAAGGGCTCAGTGGGTTATCGCTACTTAGGCAAACACGTAATCATTGTATAAAATGTACACTTTGGGGTGTGTTAACAATTCGCTTTGGGGTGTGTTAACAATTAGGCTTTGTTTGGTTTGATTAAGTATTATCTTTGGGCCTCCATTTGGTATTGGGCCACGTCCTTTAGTGTAGGTTGCGTGTGGTTTATAGAATTAGAATTAGGATGCGTTTGGGCTTCGTATGGTAGATTTAGTGAAAAGTGAAATTTGTTATAAGTTTTTTAATGTTAACAGTTTTGCTTTAAGTTTTGTAATTTTTGGTAGGTCAATCTGAGGTCGTAGAGATTAAGGTTTATTTAGCTAGACCGAATTTGATTATTTTCTCTTTAGCTAAATAAATCGGGTGTTATTCGTTTAATTGCGGCTCTTCAATTCGGTCTCATTTTCTATCCTTTTTCAATACATTAGTGTAGCTTAGTATAAAAAAATGTTTTGCTTATTTGATCATTATGAGTAGCGAGTAGTTTAATTAGTGCTTGTTAAGTGATAATGTGAATTAAGTGTGGATTGTAAAAAGGCTCGTTAATTAATAATCTTCGATTATTTAGATTTGTAGTTTGAATGTTTTGAAGGCAAATGACGAGAAAATTAGTCAAACGACACATCTAGTATATGAAATATCTTTATAAAGAGATTTTTGTCAAAATAAACCAACGTTGTGAGATAATTATCCTTTCTAAGGAAATTAATTCGTTAATAAACCTTAATTCACACTTAATGAACTTTTCATGTCACTTAGCAAGCACTCTCGTCTTATAACTCTTTTTAGTTCATTTTAGCATAATTCTCGTAGTTTAATTGATTAGTTTAATTCTAGTATTATTTTTAGTATAATTTTCTTAGTATTAAAAATAGTTTTAAAACCACAAATCTTAAAAGATAATCAAGCATTTTTCTTATAAACATTAACATGGATTTCAATTCATCTCTCGTCGTGGACACGACACTCAGAGGATAGACTATTACTTTTCCTAAAGTAATTTTTTTATCTAACTGGTTATTTACTATATATTAGTACGACGTGCGTTGATTAAGTCGGGTGAGGGAGTTTAGCTATAACATCAACTTTAGCTCTGTCAGCCTTAATCCCCGGACTTTGAAATTTTGTGGCCGAGGACAATGCCCTCTTTTACCATGAAATGGCACTTCTCCCAATTTAGAACTAAGTTGGTGTCTTCGCACCGTTTTAGCATTTTGTCTAAATAGGAGAGGCAAGACGAGAAAGAATCCCTAAAGACCGAGAAAAATTCCATGAAGACCTCCATTGTTTCCTCGATCATGTCGTGGAAAATAGCCATCATGCACCTTTGGAACGTGCCTGGAGCATTACATAAACCAAAAGGCATACGTCGGTAGGCAAACGTCCCATAAGGGCAAGTGAAGGTGGTCTTCTCTTGGTCTTGCGGGTCAATAGGAATTTGAAAATATCCAGAAAATCCATCTAAAAAACAATAATATTCGTTCCCTGTTAAACGTTCTAGCATTTGGTCCATGAACGGTAACGGAAAATGGTCTTTACGAGTGCATCATTAAGCTTTCGGTAATCAATACAAACTCGCCATCCCGTAACTAACCTAGTGGGTATTAACTCATTATCTTCGTTTTCAACTATGGTCATGCCACCCTTCTTAGGCACACAATGAACGGGCTCACCCACGGACTATCGGAGATAGGGTAAATCAATCCGGCATCAAGGAGTTTGATAACTTCCTTTTTGATAACTACTTTTTTTTGGATTCTACCCTTCTTTGATGTCTGAAACCGCCGGTTTAAAAGTCGTCTTCCCATTAAGATCTTGTGAGCACAAAAACTAGGGTTGATACCCTTAATGTCAGAAATTTTCCATGCGATGGCCCGTTTATGTGACTTAATGAAACCTTTAAAAGGGCGGCTTTTTCTTCATCTTTTAACTCTTTAGAAATTATGACGGGTAATTTATCGGTCCTTCCTAAAAATGCATATTCTAAATGAGAAGGTAAATCCTTAAGCTCGAGTTCTGGTGGTTCTTTGATTGAAGGCTTCATCATAGTAACATCAACTTGCTTAAGTCTTCATTATTCAACGGAGGAGGAGTCGGATACGGAATCTTCATATCAACAATTTCTCAAGGTAAAGAATATCTCCCTCCGTGTCGTAGTAATCATCATCCAAATTAGAAAGTTCTTTTGGGGTACATAGAAAAGTCTCAACCTCTTCCAATATAAAATCTCCTCCTTCAAAAGGAGTAATCGAGGGGGAAAAAGAAGCAATGATAGGATCCGAAGGAGTAGGATTGCCACTTATCAAACTATCCGAAAATCCGAAGGAGTACTAACTAAGCTTGACAGTACTAAGTCTTCTCATGGTAGTACTAAGTTGAACCAGCAGTACAAAGTTGTAGAAGCCCTTAATTCCCAACAATCCTCCCCTAAACTTGTGATTGTCGTTCAAATCTACAAGTTTCTCTGAATTAAACCATCTGTGCTGAGAGGATGCTTCCAAACACTTTACTGTCTTGGTCTGTTTGCTAGTAAAAAGATTTTCCTTAAAAGCTCATCTGCCATCACTGAATATTCATCCACTTACAGCTTGTTACACAGCATCAAAGTCATAAGTGCTCTTGTCAATGGATAATCTTTCTCAACCAGCATGAAAATATCATGTCCTCTCTCTGTAGACACATGATGAACAACACATGTATCATATAACCTCCATTTCAAAGGATCATGCATATACCTTTGAAGCTTCCATAGAGTATCATCATCATCTGGTTCAAACAACTCTTCTACTCTAACAAGTTTATTTCTTATCATCTTCTGTAGTTTTGTTAGTGAATCTTTCATGAACTAGACTCCATAGTTTGACTAGATCATCCCTGTAAAATTCTTTAGCATATCTTCAAAGATCTGATATACCTCTGTGTGATTACCTACTCTGATGATCTTCCAATACATTCTTGAGTCTTCAGTGTAAACTTCCCAGTCAATGATTGGGTATTTGGTTTGTAGGGCTTCAACATTCATCCCTTCTTCTGGAACTATGATCATTAGCTGTTGTAGTTGTTTTTGAGATAGTTCATCTTTTGATTCTTCAGCTGGTTCTGAGCCTTCTCCTATCTTTTGTCTCTTTGAACTTTCTTGATTAAGTTCTTGTTCAACATCTATCTTTAAGCTTCCAGCTACAACTTTAGGAACTGTATCATCACTCTTCATTGGAGTAAAAGTATTTACCCTCTTCATTGTGGTCTCAAATAACTCCTTGAGTTCATCAAAGGAAAGTTTCTTCAATTGTTGTAGAGTGTGACTTCTTATATTCTTGATATAATTACACATGTAAGTCCTTTGTTGAGCTTGAGTCATAGGCTTGTTCCTTCTTTATTCAGCTCTTTGTTGGGCAAATTTTCTCTTTCTTTCATTTATAAGCTCTACAAGTAATCTTGCCTTGTCAGCTTTAGAGTATCTTTCTCTTTCTTATGCTTGTAACATGTGTGCTAACTCTTTATTAGCTTTAATTTAAGCTTGTATGTTATCCCATTCTTCAGCATTGAAAGTGTTAGCTTCTTCATGAACTCTGGCTATCCTTTGACTTTCTTTTCTTCACAGTTATTCTTTCCAATCTCAGAGCTTCTTCCAACCTAAGTCTTTCTTGCTCTAGTTACAACTTTGTCTTCTTCTGAACAGGTTCTGCTTCTTTCATAATAGCTTTGCCTTTATCTTTTTTTTGCTGCACTTCTTCTGATATACACTAAACTTTCAGCAGTAATTATGTTTTCCTAAGCTCATGACACTGAAGCTCGACGTGTTTGAATGCAATTAATTGCTAATAAATGCCCGTGAATGATGTTCTAACCCGTACATCCCAAATCGGACATGGTATACGCTTGTTGTCCGGCAACCCGACACAGTGAGTGCTACTCACCCAAACGGGGATGTCAATCCCAAATAGATCTATTTATAACATTCGCGCTGACAATCTAGTTATTGACAGTTCATGATAAAGGGCTCATTGGGTTATCGCTACTTAGGCAAACACGTAATCATTGTATAAAATGTACACTTGGGTCCAATTTTTAAAACAAAGCATGTTCTCACCCCAACAATGTAAATCATTTAAATAATTGTAAAACATGGGGCTATGAACTCACCTTAGTAAATAATCCTCTGAAAATGATAATATATCCAAGTATAGCAAATGAATCACACCGTCAAATACCTAAGTAAATACGGTCTGTCTTGGTCTAAAATTTAGGCTAAAGACTTAATGTATAAACTATAATAAATTTCTAGTTTATATATACTGTTATCACTTGTGTGGTGGTGCAAATGTTTATTGAATTTGTATTTACTTGATGGCTCTTGGGAAGGTATACGATTTTACATGATCTTGCTTACGTACAAATGTTATTAATAAATATTCGTATTTATTAAACCGTAGGTTATCTTGCATATTATCCGAATATAATTTTTTTTTTTTTTTTTTTTTTTTTCTTTTTTTTTTTTTTTCCCCCCCTTTTTTTTTTTTTTTTTTTTTTTCTTTTTTTTTCGTCCGATTCGCTAAGTGTTTATAAAATCACTTTGGTTATAAGATACCCTTAGGTTTTCTATAATTACCAAAACAGTCCCTCTAGTTTATGAAAATAAAGTATTTACACTTTAGACCCTTAAGTTTTCACTTGTACACATTTAGTCCTCCAACTTTACAAAGTTTACATTTTAGGTCCTTATATGTTTCCAATAGTCCCCAAAGTATCAGAATGACAAAAACAGTCCCTCAAGTTTACCAAAAGAGTAAATTGGCAGTTTTAAACCTTAAGTTCAAAAGTGACACCATTAGTCCCTTGAATTGTAAAAATCGCATTTTAAGCCTGATTAAGTTTTAAAAAGTGGCAACAAGTTTTATTAAGCTCCAATAAGCAAAACAATCTGTTTTGGCTTATAAATAAGCTCATGAGCTTATTTAAGCTTATTGGGCTTATTAGGCCCGTTAAGGTCCATTAAGTTAAATAATGGTCCAATCTAGTTTTTAAAAGTACATAAGTCCTTGTTAAGCTTATTAGGGTCTTTTTTAAGTTATCTTATATGTGGGGCTTATCCAATAAGCAGTTAAGCTAGTAAAAAGGGCTTATTGGGCCTGATATGAGCCCGATAAGAGTTTTAAATTCATTCTTTAGGGTCCCAATAATCCTCCTAAGTTTATAATAAGACTCATAAACTGTTTAAGCTCACAAATAAGCTGCCTAAGCTTATTTGTGGCTTATGGGTCTCGTGGGTTCACGTTAATGGGCTAACGAGCCCATTTAAGGTTCGGGTTGGTTTTAAACACATGCCATGATGTCTTAAGGCCTATATAAGTTTAATAAGCACCTAAGCTTCCTAATAAGCCCGAGAGTGCTTATTTATAAGCTGTAGCCCTTCTGAGTGGGCTTAATGGGTAGGTTTGGTCTATTGGGCCACTGCTCGGCCCGTTATAGCTTTCTATGTATTTTGTTACATTATAAGGTTTAATGAGGTTCTAAGTTTTTAATCAATAAGCTCAAATGAGCTTAAAAATAAGCTATGGATCCCACTTGTGGGCTGTTGGGTCGGTTAGGCCCAAACCGTGATCACGTATGGATCACACAAAGCCCATTGTGGCCCATTGTTTTCCCCTAGTAATATATATGTTACGAAAATGTGTTCTAGTGTCTAAAGACTGTGTATTCATCTCATATATATATATCATGCATTACATGCAATCGTATGTTATGGTCGCATACGCATTCCTAAGCCATCGTATCTTGTTTACAACAAAAGTTTATGCGTGGTTTTCTTATAATCGAACGGTTTTCAAAGCCTTGCTTGTTACTAAGTTATGTTACATGTTTTCTTTACATTTTAACACCACACAAGTTGTTATACGCAATAACATTGCGTATAACATGTCCATTTTTGCATCTAACATGTGTGTTCTTAAGTTAGCACATCATATTTTTTATATATATACGTGACACATGACTAAGCTAATAGGAAAAACATATTATATGAGTGTGATTCGGGTTCGAATGTGACTTACAAAGGTCCTATGACTTGATTTCAAGTTTGCGCGAGAAAGGAGACAACCCACGTATGAATTATACGTCTAAATGATTAATCGAGACTCCAAGGCTTAGTGTATACCCAATCCTAGCTCGTGTAAACCCTTGTGGCCGCGTATATAAACCCTAATGAATATTTGTTGGCTCGAAAACAAGGTAAGTGAGTGTGTTTGTGTGCGGTTTGTGATCCGACGCGAAAGAGAGGAAAGGTTTAAGTGTTTGTGTTTTGTAAGAGTGTAAAATGGTATATGTGCCCAAGTATTTATAGGCAATTTAAGAATAGTTAGTTGTTTCTTAGTTACACATTATCAAAACCCAAAACCAATCCAAGCCCTAGTGGTTTTGTGGTTTCTAGTTCATTAGACATAGTTTTGTTAAACCACACAAGTACTATTCTTAATTACAAGGTTTTGGTACAAGATTTGCTAAGATATGAAAATTCTATGATTTGTATACATACATTGTATGTAGCCGTGGCATTAGGGGCAAAGGGGAGACCAAATGGTTATTAACCATTGTATAAAGAGTTAACTAGGAACACTTAGTACTAATATTAATTAAAGGGGGTTTGTACATGTACTTTAGGATCATTAGGAAGATTTCTAGATGTGTTTGTGTGTATATCCGGCCCTAGTGGGTTATGTATACAAAATTTACTTAATTTTTGTGTTAAGGTTTTTAAAAGTGGGTATTGGTTTGAGTCTAGGTAAGTCTAGGTATTTCTGAGGTGTGTCCAAATGTATTTTATTGTGAAACGTAACCCTTTTACGTGACATTAAAAATATAAAGACGACAAAGTTAACAATTTTCTTCTTTATAATTATATAACACTTTGGTTGGTGTAACCTTCAATTTATTTGATGACTGTTATTTACATTAGTTGATTATTCTAGTCTACGCGATTTGCTTACAAGTTAATTTAAAAGTATCGCGTACCGGAACAAAATAAATAGTGGACGGACTAATAGGAGTCGTAATATGGACCTGGATAATTGAGAAATGTTACAGTCTCTACCCGTTAAAAGAGCTTTGTCCTCAAACTTTAAGACCTTGTAGCGGATGACGAAGCCCGGTTTGTAAAAAGCTATGGGTATTTCTGTTTGAACAAATCTTCACGTTCCCAGGTGAACTCAGGACCTCTCCTAGAGTTCCAGGGAACCTTAACCAATTGTATTCGGCTTCGCTTTAATCGTTTGATCTCCCGTTCCATGATTTCAATGGGCTCTTCCACAAACTGGAGCTTATCGTCAACATAAATTCTGTACCAGTCAGTTGAGCTTCTCCAACTTTGGCCCATCACACTGGTGATCGACATTTTTAGCCATAAAGTGCCTCATATGGTGCGGCCTTTATGCTAGCGTGATAACTGTTGTTATATAAAAACTCGGCTAGTGCCAAATGCTTAACCCATCCCATGCCAAAATCGATCACGCAAGCACGTAGCATGTAGTCGAGAGTTTGGATAGTTCTCTCGCTCTGGCCTTCGGTTTCTGGATGATACACAGTGCTTAAACTTATATCTGTACCCAAAGCTTTCTGAAATGATTTCCAGAAAATTAGATGCTGAATTCCCATCATGATCACATATGATTCGCGCATAGGTATTCCATGTCTTGCTACTATCTTGTTCAAGTACAACCTCGCCAACTTGTCTAATGGATCATTCTCCCTTATTGGCAAGAAGTGAGCAGATTTTATAAGTTGATCCCAATCACCCAGATGGTGTCTAAACCTTGTGATGACTTAGGAAGCTTGGTGATAAAATCCATCGTGATATTATGCCCTCTTCCACAGCGGGGTTTTGATGGGTTGTACTAACAGTCCTGATGGCCTTTGGTGTTCGGCCTTGACCCTCGCACATGTCAAGCACTTGCTAATATAGGTGGCAATGTCAGCCTTCATGTTTGGCCACAATATAGCTTCTTATGTCTTGGTACATCTTTTCGGAACCGGGATGGATAGAATACTTCGACTTGTGGGATTCGTGCATAATTACGGATCTTAAGTCGCCATAGCAAGGTAACCAACTCCTGCCATTTAAACATAAAGTTTCATTGACGCGTGGTTCCAATTTCCCCTTGGGTATATCCTTTTTGATCATACCGCCTACATCTTCATTCTCAAGATTCTCTGGTTTCAGGGCTTCGATCTGTGCTTCTAATATTCATTTAGGAAGATCCAAGCCAATAGTCATAACCAAGGCTCAAACCCGCAATAGCTCAATCCGTTCCTTACAGCTCAATGCATCGGCCACTACGTTTCCCCGGGTGATAACGAATGTCACAATCGTAATCACTCAGCAATTCTAGCCAACGGCGTTGCCTCATGTTAAGCTCCTTTTGATCAAGAATGTGTTGTAGACTTTTATGGTCGGTGAACACGGTGCATTTGGTTCCATACAGATAATGTCTCCATATCTTTAGAGCAAACACTACCGATCCAAGTTCTAAATCATAAGTGGTGTAGTTCTTCTCGTGAACTTTTAGTTGTCGAGAAGCATAGGCAATCACCTTCTCTTTCTGCATCAATACAACACCTAAACCTTTATGTGACGCATCACAGTAGACCACAAAGTCTTCGCTTCCTTCAGGTAAAGCCAGAATTGACGCACTGCACAACTTCTGCTTTATCAACTGAAATGCGTTCTCTTCCTTTTCACCCTAGTCAAACTCGTCATTGATTTAGCAATCTTTGAAAATCCTTCGATAAACCTTCAATAGTAACCAGCAAGACCTAAAAATTGGTGAATCTCCATCGGTGTCTTAGGAGTCGCCCAATCTTTAATAGATTCTATCTTGGCTGGATCCACATGTATGCCTCTGCTATCAATGACATGCCCGAGAAATTGTACCTTTAGAATCCAAAATTAACATTTTGAAAACTTGGCATACAACTTCTCCTTCTTAAGCAATTCCAAAATGGCCTTAAGATGTTCTTCATGCTTTTTCTTATCCTTTGAATAAATAAGTATTCCATCGATGAAGACAATTACGAACTTATCCAAGTAAGGCTTGCATACTCGGTTCATGAGGTCCATGAATACCGCAGGTGCGTTTGTTAGTTCGAATGGCATAACCTGGAACTGGTAATGACCATATGAGTTCGGAATGCCGTCTTTGAATTTATCTTGCTTCGTACCTCTAAGCTGGTGATAACCGATCTCAGATCTTTCTTCGAATAAATACTGGATCACTTGAGTGATCAAATAAATCGTCGATCTCGGGAGTGAGATAACGATTCTTCACATTTCAGTTTATTTAAAACTCCGGTTGTAAATTGCAACATCATCAATGACCCATCCTTCTTTTTGACGAACAAGACCGGTGCTCCCCAGGGTGAGGAACTCGGTCTTATGAATCCTTTGTCGGAAAGCTCTTGCAGTTGTTCTGACAATTCTTTCATTTTGGACGGAGCCAATCGATATGGTGCTCGAGCTACGGGAGCGGCTCCTGGAATCAGATCGATCTAAAATTCCATTTGTCGAGTCGGAGGAAGACATGGCAAGTCCTTGGGAAACACTTCAGGAAAATCTCTGACGATAGGTACGTCTTTAAGTTGCTTTCCTTCCGATTTGTCCTCTTCTTTCTTGGCGGATATCTACGCCAAAAGACCTGGCATCCCTTCACCATGTACTCTTGAGCCATTGAACATGAGATAACTGTCACCGAGATTCTCTCCTGTTGCTACTTTCGTTGCCATGAAAAGTTAAAGTTTCATTCCCATAGGGAACTCAAACAAGTTTCTTATCGCACAAGATCACGGCGTGACATCTTCTTAACCAGTCCATACCGATAATGACATCGAAACTACCCAGTTCTACGGGCATTAGATCTATGTTGAACGGATGGCCTAAGAAATTTAAGGTGCAACCTCGTATAATTGTGTCTATCTTGACTAATTTCCCATCAGCTAATTCGACATCATAACAATTTTCTAATGAAGTTGGGGCGATATTTATCAAGGAACCAAATGCAGTGGATATAAAACTTATATCGGCACCAGTGTCGAATAAGATAGATGCATAGTGGTTATTTAAGAGGAACGTACCCATGACGACATTAGCATCAGGGTTTCCCGGTGCATTTCCCCTCCTTTCTGCATTCCTAACTGCATAAACCCAGCCTTCTGTATTCCCATTTCCTCTATCTTTATTCTTCAGCTTAGGACAATCTCTCTTGAAATGTCCTGATGCTCCACACTCAAAACAACCATTTCCCTTGGGGGCTGCCCCATTGCCCTTCTGAGTATTAGCAACATTTGTGTTACCAGTATTCCTGCAATCGCAAGCAAAGTGCCCTATTTTGTTACACTTGTGGCACCGCTGGGTGCGCAGGCCATTGTGGTGAAGATGGCACTTGATGGATTTGTGCAGAGATCCCCCAAAAGGCTTCCTTTCGCCTGTCCCCATGTTGTAGACTTTGGCGACATTCTTCCTCTTGAAGGGTTGCTGTTGGTGACCGTGGTTGTTTCTGGATGAATCATCAGCCTTCCTCTTGTTGTCAGATTGCCTTTTCGCGTAGGTGCGGAGTTTCTGATCTATCAAGTCATTGGCTAACTCAATAGTCTCATCCAACGTCTTAGGTCTGGCAGACTTGACTGTCACACCCCGCCAAGGCGGAAACGCGAGGCATAACATGAAAGATATTAACATAGCACATGGTATCTTTATAGAGGAATACTAAATAGTGTAATAAATGCAAAGACACAATGTGTCATGATAACATCCAACAAAAAAACCAACGACCAAATATGAATGATAAGGATTACCATCCATACAAGTCTTATAATATCAAAACAAAGTCTAGAAATCAAATCAACATATTGCTCAAATAAAACGGCATAGCAAAATCATAGATCTTCAACTTGCATCATATGGTCTCACTAGCAACTCTCCTAACATCAATTTCGATCACCTGAGTTACCTGAAAACGATGCTAAAACACGTCAACACTAGGTTGGTGAGATGCCATAGGTTTTAGACACCAACCTCAAAACATTTCAAAACAATTCCAACATTACTGTGATAAAGATAAACAGTTGCATGGCATATCATGAACTATCACATACTACAAATCAATCAGCTCAATTCAACACAATTCAAATCAATATAGCTCAAACAAAATAGCTCAACTCAAAAATAGCTCGGCTCAACCCAAGTGGGGAAGGAACGATCCCACGATCCAAGCCAACCCGGCTCCACTTGTCAATTCAATTCAACACATAGCAAGTAATAGCCACACAGCACATGCATTTTTAAGCTCAACCATCAAATATCACAGTAATAAAACATCACATACTCAAGCATCGTTTCCACCCCAATGAAAAATCTTAGAAAAGATAGGGCTATGACACTCACCTGTTTGCGCAGCTACAAGCAATTCAAACTCCTTCCTTAACAACTATACACAATAAAAGCTCATGTTACCATCGGTAAGCTAAACGCTTAATCCAATATAACAACCCTAATGATGGACTAATATCATCTATACTATATGTAAAGACTCTCTACCATCATTTTATACCTTCATTATATCTTTTATTTACTCTTTACTTTTATTTTAAACACTTACAACTTTCTGCTCTAATGCAGAATTTTACACCGACTTGTGCGACCTAAACGCACCACTTAAACACCTAAATAATTCTAACCAAAAATCATACATGTTCCTACATGTGTCTACTGCCTAACATGTGATTCCCAATCATCAATTGCATGTGTAACCTTCTCAAATAAAATCAAACTTTGAAACTGTCCTAATTCGGGTCTGATTGCACACTAAAATGTATGACCCTAAAAAGCATACTTAAGCTTCGAATTGATTAAATTCCTTTGGTGGATATTTAATATACTCATAGGACTTAACTACTGTAGAAGGGCTAAGTCCCATTCAAATTTTAAGTTGGGGTTTTACTCCCCGAAATTAGACCCAAATCTGGCCCGTACCTACTGGTCAGACAACTTTTTTTGTAAAAGACTTTTGAAGGCCTTTCCGAACTCAAAATCATTCGAGGCCGGATGTTTTAGAAACTAGACTCTCTGAACTTATCAAAACTCATAAGATTCATAAAAAAACTCGTTTCCAATCATGAGATATAAGCTGAGCAAGTCGACCCAAAATTCTGCTCATATTAAACTCATGATTTAAAGTGATTTAACCCTAACCAATTACACAATTATGCATATAATTAATCCTAATCACCCCCAATTAACTTAATTATATTAATTACAGAAACATGAACCCTAATTGATTAATCCTAATTAATTTTCTAATCCATCATAATTAGGTTAACATAATCTAAGAATTATAATTAGAATTAAGCATAAAATTAAAGAAAACTTACTTGAATAATCCCTAAATTTTTCTTCTCCTTGGCTCCTCAAAAATTCGGTCGATCAAAAGGGTGGGGAAGTGAGGGATTTGGGTTTATATTTATAGGGAAGAAAACTAATTAGATAATCCCTAATTTAGAGTCCTAGTTTAATTAGGATTTTATTTTCTTTTTATTTTCCCTTTTTTTATATAAAATCCGGATTTACTATTCATGGGTAAAAAAAA
>BQNB010115980.1:0-21449 GCA_026074375.1 Tanacetum coccineum
AAAACATGCTCAACGTTTCCCAAATCCTGATCAAGTATCTCTCTCTCTTTTTCTCTGATCTTATTCTTTGATTTTAGAAGAGCAATCTCAGTTTGGCATTTGCCCAACTTAGCTTCCGTGACTCTAGATCGTGCACGAGATGCCTATAAATCACGTCTCAATGCCCAAGGTGCTAATCCATCAACATAAGATGAGTCATGAGCAGAAGATGGCTCTCCTACCTCAAATACACCCCTCGGAAAGTCGCGAACAACATAAGGCCTTTGGGTAATAGTCCCAAAAGTGTCCTCAGGTGCAACATCGGCCTCCTCGTCCTTTAACTCAGAATCGGATGATACAGAATCAGATGACTCCGCATTAGGTGGCTCTGCATTAGGTGGCTCAGAATTGGATGACACACCTCCTGGTGGCGGGGTTTTGTCACCCTCCACCTCATAAGGAAATATCAACTCAGCATCGTCATCGAGCTCAATCTCAACATCTTCGTCTTCAATATCCTCATTATTAACACCTTCATTTACACCATCTTTCTCCTCTAACCAACCAATCATAACACCGGGCTGATGTAGGTCAACATGTAGGGAAAATAGATTCACAAGTCCATTATTCGGTTCTGGTTCTTCTTCCGGGTCTTCTTCTGGATCTTCTTCCGGATCTTCTTTCGGGTTTTCTTCATCATCACCATCATAATCAACTAAATCAACGTCGTTCGAAATGTCAACCATTTCGTTGGGATCATAGACATCCACAACTTGGTTCAGATCGGGAGTAACTGGGTTTTCTTCGGGAATAGCTTTGTTCGGTTCATTAGGGGGGTTAGGGTTCTTCATGACAATTCGCGTCGTATAAATATCTCGTATTAGTATTAAAATAATCACATAATCAACATTTATATTCAAAATAAATGAAAATCTCATATTACAACATATATATTTTTCCATATATATATCAATAAATAAATCCTTCTCATTCTTGTTCCGTCGGTAATTCGGAGATTTCAATTGCACCGTTACAGTCAAAAGATTTCAAAAATTCGTTCGTTCATTTTTCTTTTTTTTTGAAAATCTTTAGTTCTCTATAACTTAAGCTCTTGATAGCAATCTGTAACACCTCAATTAGCTTTATGTCAGCGAAGGTCCAATGTGTTACGTCAAAGCACAAATAACAAAATCCTAGAAAACAACTCCAAAAAGAGGCCGATTTGAGAAATTACATTCATTGAATAAAATAAAGTTTACATCACGGTCCCAATAAGTTTAACAACATCGTACAACATTTTACAAAACATTTTCAAATGAATAATTATTTAGGGCGGGCCTTGCATTATTTCATCGCACGAATTACTTCAAGGACCGAGATAAAACATGATAAAAGTCAAACAATAATAGTTCAGGTGAATCCCATAGAGTTTATATATATAAACAATAAAAATAATCTACCGAACACACAGTATCACATTTTTTTACACTATACAATCTGATACACCGAAGTGATGTGCCATACACGTATTTGGATATTATTATAAGCCCTCATGACATCGAACTTACCAAATATACAATAAAAATGCCCAAAACACACTCCTATAAAGTGTATCTTATTCTCTATACAATGCATCCGTGGTGTCATTTTCCCCGACACAAGACGATAGTTTAGGGTCGACACGGATCGGAGTTGTAGCCTCAAATAGTACTATTCATGATAAGGCGTATGCCTTTTTTCCTGAGCAATTATAATTCATGATTGTCACCAGCGGTAGTTTTTTATCAGCGAGTTAAGCTAACTTATAATAATCAAGCTACTAGCATACATTCGGCTCCCGTGTGTTCTATTTTAAAACAAGCATGTTTTTCTCCCTCGCGGGTTTCTAAAACAATTAAAGTGTAAAAATGCGAGGCTATGAACTCACTTGATAATATCGGAAGAAAATAGCGGCGATAGACGAACTTGGACGTCGGCACGTAATCACCCGGAACCTATACAAAATGTATGGGTCTTAGGTTTCTAGTCGATAAAATAAAATTCACAATTTAAATACGTATATATACATGTATCTTATATGATGATCAACAATTTATAATTCCCCAAGTTTTATTCTCATAGTCTTCTATGTGTTTAACATGTACTAACTTAGCTCATTTTTCACTAGTTGTTACCAATTTTGGTCCAAAGGCCCGATAGGCCCATTTATGAGTCCATTAAGTAATTTAGTCCATTTTATAAGTCCAAGACCAATCTTAACCCATTAAATTGGGCCCAGTGGGTGTGGACCCAAAGTATAAGTCCAATAGGTCATTCATAAGCATTGGGCCTAATGGCCCACTAAGTCATATATCCCATTTTAAGCTTGTTTATGAGTTTATAGTAAATTTTCAGGTTCTCGAATCGGGTTAAGTTTATTATCAGTAGGTTCATCATAACAAAGTTTCCTAAAATGGGTCCATACCATCTCGGGTTTTAGTCGCAAAAATGCTCTACAAATTTTAGTATGATATAGACCGAAAAACAATTTATATGTTTTATGCTCTACAAAAATATTTGTAATCTTTCAAACCATAATGAATATTACTTATAAAATTTATATCCATAGTTTCATTTTTAAATGACATTACTTTGATTATAAGTTATTTTTATACTTTTTTAAGTAAAATATATAACTTAAGGTCACTTCCTATACAAAGGTCATGTTGGCATTTTTGGCTGAAATTCACTTTCATACATTATTGATGTGCCATTTTAAACCATAATAATTGTTGATCATCCAATATGGTACAGGAACCTACAGATGTTATCTAGGTTTTCATAGTTTTAAGGTTTTTAACCAACTCAGTAACGCAATCGTGACGCTTTAAATACGTCTGCCAGCAAGGTCAGATTTGAATGACTTTTTGGTACATGGTCATAACTTGGTCAATTTCACTTCCATTGGTATTCAATTAGCCACATTAATCATCACTCAACTCCTACAACCTAGGTAAATCAAATCAATCGAATCTTAATGTAAAAAATCCAGAACTTACTGTTTACAAACAGCCCTAAATTCTAATGAGTTCTAGCAAGTTTTAATTGTTATTAGTCATTTCTTACCTAGGATTCTATACAGCTTGAACCATTTATTACTTGATCGTCATTCACATACATGTACATACATAAAATAAAAACAAAATAAACTTAAACGAAGTCTCATTAAATCTTATACCATAAGAAAAGTGTTAGACAAGATCCATATGATCAAAAACAAGAACAAGCTTGATGAAGGCTCAACTCCAAGCTTAATCTCCACCCAATTACTTTTGATTCGCCATTTTAATTTACCCTTGCATGTCGTATATTTTTATTGAAAACGTAGAATAACGAGGGGATTCGGAAAATAAAAGTTGTCGGATTGCATGTAATTTTTTTCCGGGCAGACCATTGGCGGTTTGTTCGGGTTGATGACCAGGAAGGCCGACGGCGGCGTGGGGTTTCCCGATGACCGAAAGTTTTTTCCGGTGGTGGTGGTGGAGCTAGAGAGAAAGTGTGTGTTTTATTTTATAAAAATAAAGGAAATGAGGAAGTAAACTTCCTTATATATGTCTTGCACTAGTTTGGACTTTTGACAATAATAGTCCTCCCCTCTTTTCAAAAATTAGTTTTTGACACAATGAACGTGTTACCTTAAAATAAAAATCAACTATCGTGGCTCGGAAAATCTTCCAAGAACCCATTTTTTATTTTCGTTACACTTTTATTTAATTTCTAACCTTTCTTAAATATGTTACATTTTAAAACATCAGTTCGGCTCAAGACAAGGAACAAAGAACGACGTTTGTAAAAATAATAAAATTCAAATTTCCATTCGAAATAAAAATAAATACCGAAATCATTATTTAAGACAAATAAAATTTTAATGTCCCGACATTTTTATGAAAAACTCACAAAAAATAAAACAAATGCAACAAATTCTTTCACGACATTTTAGAAAATATAAACGTCCGATGCCTTACGTAGACTCGCCGTTCTTTGTTAACGTCGCGTAATTTTGAATTAAAGCCCTAAAATTCTCTCGGTTAGATCGTTGAGTTTCATATCTCAACAATAAAAGAAAATATAATTAAAACTCGAGAAATAAATAATGATCTGAAATTGACGGATTGTCACAAAGAATGTTTCCATCGAAGAGAAAATGATGTTTTCGTCAAAGAGAAAATGAGAGCATTTTAACTTATGTTGTTAAAAGTCTTGAATAGGGATTTTCGGATATGACTTTTAACGTTTGTGATCGCAAGTTAAAGATACTTTAATATTCGGATGAATATGTTAAGTGTCAAACCTACTAGTAGGAGTGTTAGAATTTATCTAACTTTTTCTGACAAAAGAGTAGATTATTCGGAAGAAAGCCAGATGATCATTAAAGAATTGTGAGTGAACCTCTAGGAGATATATAACCCGGTTTTAATATACTCTTTTTGACTTTTTACATTGTTACAAGGACAGCGAAGAAAAAATATTCTAGTGTGAGAAAATATATACCTAGATGCTACGATATTAGATTTAAGCATGTAATTTATCTAAATGCATGCAGCAAACATCAATAATCACAAGTTAATTGTGTAAGACAATAGACATTTAAAAATAAATTGCGGGGTCATACCATTAAACAAACATAGTGTATTGGTGCAAAATTAACTCGTAGTCATGAAAATGAATGCATACAAAATGGATAATTTTTTAAATGCAATCATCATTAAAACAGGTTAGACATTTAGCACTTAGGAGCATAGTGTTATGTTAAATAAACTAAGAGATATTTATCTAAATTTCTAGAACAACAAATTCCTTTTACAACAAACATATATTCACTAGATAAGCAAATACAAGTTGAGCATCAAGACAAACATGAAAGCATATAATTGCATTACGTGGGAGCACGTTATCATCTTGAAACTTCAAAGCACATATGTGAAATGCATGTAGTCTAGATTGACTAAGGGGAAACCTAATTTCTACTTGCATAGTGTGACTCCTAATGAAATACAAAGTCTGTCGATGTAGACTATCATTAGGCATATTTAAGAAGAGCCATTTAATCAAATTAGAGAATGAATATGAGACTATCACTAGTGGTGCTCAATTCAGGCTAAACACGACCATTTTTACGGGTTATACCACGAACCCAACTTCACTCTTGGAAGCAATTCAACCGTTAGATCAAATTGAATTTCTAGTGCAATAGATTCTCCAGTAGTCATTCTCATGTTAGACAAAATAGAATTCCTATATTTGCTTAATGAATTGTAGCAAAGATAAAATTTGTATTGTCTTTTCATACAAGGCCTAACATGACTCAACTAACATACTCTAATTCTGGTTCGCATAATCCTAATCAAGCTGTGTGGAATTCTAGGGGTGAATGAGAGAGAAAGCAAGTTGTTGTAATTTTAAGAAAGAATGAATCATCTAGAACCTAGGAGTATGCTTAAGGGTGACAAAGTATAATACTCTATAATGAGAGTGTTCAAAGAATGCACATTTGCATGTCTTTTATGAAAGAAATCCAATTAAGGTTATTTACCTTAATAGATCTTGTGTTTGTTTCATTGTAGAAATAATGATGATTAACTAAAGTTTAGTTACATGTATGTTAGACTTTTAAGCAAGAGATTGACAAGAGGAAGATGTTTAAATCTAATGCCATAGGGTGGATCTACCTAAACCGAGGATGAATCTAGGATGAAGGATCCATCGATCTGTGGAGTTGCCAAATTTAGGCAAGGATCATTTTTTCATTATTTGGGAGATGGTGTTGATATTAAGTTATTAAGAGAAACTTATATAAGTTACAAGGGTTCTCGATTTGAGTTTTTAGAAATGACATCCAAGTCTTGCTTATCAAGTTGGAGTACTTATGAGTTTCCTGATGGAAATTCATAAGTCGTCAATCCTACTTAGAGTGTGTTAAGCTTAACATGTATAATTTGACCATAGCTAATAACACAAACATTTGAACACTAGAGACTCAATGAAACATCTTCATTGCAAGTGTGAATTACAATTTGATGACTAATCTTGTTGTCTTACAATTGACTTCATGATTTCATGTAATAACCGAGGATGGTTAAACATGTAGACTCGAAAAATATCTATGGTCATTTGATTGATATTTCCGTTATCTAGATAAATCCTAATCTCAATTTCATATTCATATTCCAAATTTGTAATTAATTGAATAGTGAGATTGAATATCGTTTTGAATATAATCACTTCATATTCGAAACATTCTTACGATCACCTATTGAAAGAAAGCACAAAAATGGTTTGTGAAATAGTGTCAATTATTCCTAGTCGTAACCTTAGATGGTTAAAGGGTTCTCATTTGGTGAAGAAGAAATATTATGCTTATTTGGTAAAGTAAGAGAAAGTTTTGATGAGAAAAGAATTTGAGTTTTGATTTGTGTTTTTGAATTATTTGAGCAAAGTTACATATGTTGTGCATTTGCTCATGTTTGGATTTTCGAAGATGACGAATTAACCAATTGCATTGCAAGGTAAATTACTTGTATATTTTGGACAAACCATTCAAGTTATCAATCCTACTCATTGTGTATTTATATACATTTAGGGAGAAACCGGCTCAATACATATGCTATCAGAAACACCTAAGCTGTTGTCTGGTATTGAAGATAGTCATCATGGACCCAGTGATGCAATGCACAACCCTCCCTAGCCCCTAAAGTTTTCTTAAAAGACTCTTGTTTCATTTCTCACGAAAATTACACGCATTTCTATTGACTTTCTCACTCTGAGTTAGTTGGTATTGAAAAGGTGGCAGTCTGCTCCAGCCTCTGATTACTAAAACCAAATGTGCACTATTAAGTCTAGAGCCAAAAGAGATCATACATAAATCTCACTAGGACACTCTTTAAATATATTTGTTGCTCACACACTGTGAAAAGAAGTAATAACTTAAGAGTCCTACGCATTATCCTTGTGATATTGCCAGAACATCAGAGTGATACTAAAGTATTCACAGTGACGATGGAAATCCTTCCAGATCCAACATCAAACAAGCTCTATGGTAGGTGACGTGTGAGATCCTATATGGATCAAATGTGTGACACTGGATATCGATTCGGTCAAGACTATGAATTGAAGATTGATGAATTTTGAAATGCATAAAACTCTCGATGTATCACAAAATCACTTTAGCAAGTGACACGTTGATTGATTTTCAAATCAATTTTGATTCAATTGGTGAGACTTTGTCTTACTGGTTCACTCATACCGTGTTGTCTTTGAGACACTCTGGTAATGAGAACAGCTAGTGCAACTGTGAAACCCTGTCAAGGAGATTCTTCGGAATTCTACCTGATCACAAGCAGTATTTATACTGATTAACAAGGAACCGTGGTTATTGTAACTATATTCGACGAAGTGACAAATACACTTTCGTCCATATATGTTGTTTATCACTAACTCACTTATGTAGGAAATCCTGATGGTAGCCGCAGCTGGTTCAAGACAAGTCAAGATTCATAGCCACATGCTCATACTCAACCAACATATGTAAACACATTATGAAAGCTCAAGTACATGTTTCAAGACTTCCGCTACTCTGATACCACACGTCCTTCTTAAAGCGACGAAGTGTTAAAGTTAAAGAACTTTAAGAAAGATGTTTTATTCAAGCTTTCAAGTTAAAGATACAAGATTTCAAAGTGTATGACAATGTAACACATACGATATCACAAAAGTAATTACGAAATGCACTAAGCTCATGAACATGATGCTACTACTGTATGTCTGTAAATTAATGCCAATAATGTGCCCGTGTAGATGTTCAACCCGCAACATCCAAATCCGACATGATATACGTCTATTAGTTCGGTACCGCCGAAACTAGGGAGCGCTACTCACCCGAACAGGGATGTCAATCCAAAATATATCTATTTATAACATCCGCGCTTATACTGAATAATTAACAGTTCATGATTTATGGGCATAGTGGGTTATCGCTACTTAGGAAAACTCGTAATTAGATTAAAAGTGTACTTGCGTCCAAATGTAAAACAATGCATGCTTCTCACCCCAAAGGTTTTAAATCATTGTAATTGTATAAAATGGGGCTATAAACTTACCTCTAGTGAATGAATTGATTTTAGAAAAGTCAAATGAGTGAAACGTCACGAGAAGTCCGAAGGCAACCTAATTAATTACAGGCCGTATAAGTATAATGTATTTGAAATAAATACAACAATATAAATTATAGAGTTATATCACCACCTAATAGTTTTTGTTTAATTTACAAATGTTGAAACAATGTTTAAACCGTGCTTGATAAATAAGTGTCCATGTATATGTATTCGTAAAAGTATTATCTTCGTCTAATAATTGAATATTTGTTAATAACACTTGATTTAATATTTTTAGTGTTCATATAATAATATTATATAAATAGTTTAATCATTTTATAAAATAATATTTATAAAGTTAAAAAGATGTATAAATATTATATAAGTAATACTACATCATTTCTTAATGTTTTTATAGCCTAAACGGACCCGAAAGTGCTCGTAAACTGTGGAAACCGTAGAGGGGGGTGAATACTTTTCCATTTAAAAACTTTAAATCTTTAGTATCAAATCACCAATCAAGTTAGACGTAATATGAGAAGTGTCGATAATAGGTTTTACAACAACTAGCACATATCTTAATAATACATAAGCAAATACCCACATATTATCTACAAATTAGTACACAACACTTAACTAACAAAATATACATAACCATTCACACAATCATAAGCACAATGCAAGTATAAAAGTAAAGCGGTAAATGAAAAGAAATAAATAAAGTGAAAGGTAAAAGAAATGCAAACTGATACGGTGATTTATAGTGGTTCGATCATGAAGCTCCTCTTTGCCCTACTCCACTCCACCGGTATCCAACTCGAGAGTTACTTCACTAATCAACAAGCTCCCTGGCGCCTTGAGAAAACCTGATACCATTGCTTACATTATTTTCGATACTAAGCTAGATGTTCGTGTTCTTCTTCGGGTACAACCAAACCGTTATGTTTTTATGGCCAACTACAAACCTTGTGTTTTATGGCCATATAACACATAAATCGCGTCGCTTACATTATTTTCTGACACTAAGCTAGATGTCGAGTCCTAATCTTAGCTTGAACCAATCCTACCACTTCACAGAATGTATTTTAAGTGCCTAAAATAATATACCAACCCACAAATCAACCAATTCCAAATTATATACATCATTTGATCTAAACAATACTAAAGAGTGGAAGCATGGATGGACCTCGGATCTATATTGTTAAAAATGTTACAAAATGGACTACTTGACTACATTAAACATTAGGATCGTGAAGATGACCGAAAGTTCTTTCCTCCTTTACCTTGTGGAAAGGATAGAAGATTTTGATCACATTTAAACAGATTAACACAATTTGAATGATCAAAGTATTTAGAGAGAATTTAATGAGATCGAGAGAGAGAAAGAGAAAACTGAAAGAAATCATGCAAAAGCGGGTTATCGAAAATAGTTGGAGGTGACCCACTATTTATAGGAGCTGAAAAACAGCCTGTTAGGAAACGGTGGTCCCAGATATATTAGGGGGCCACCGGTATTTAAGGGGGCCGCCGGCCTATTTTAGGGACCGCCCCGACAGACGCTCCTATTTTTGTCTTTTTGCGGTGAAGGTTAAATCTAGTGAAAGTGACACTTGTTTTAGGGGAGAAATGACCAGATTTTGAAATTCAAAATAATTACCAAATAAAACATTTCTTTATAATTCAAAAATAATTTGTCTAAATAGTTTTTGAGAAATAGTTTTGTTATATTTATAAAAATATAAAGTTTAAGACAAAAACTTATTTCTTTGATCATCCGACAAGTTTAATGTTGTTTGTACATACCTTACGTGATTTACATCGGGTGCAAACAAATGTCGGTGTTGATGTAGACTTGAGGCGTCGAGAAATGTGGATGCGAGTATGCATTGATAATTTGTGATTACGAGTAACTTGCGCACTTTACGTTACGTATTACAAGTTACATGTTTGTCATCACCAAAACGTAAAGAGATCGTATAGATTAAATATTATAATATTTTCACTAACAATCTCCCCACTTTTGATGATGAAAAACTATGTCAACTATAACACATAGTAGTTTAATAAGTTACTCGGTTAAACTCCTTCTCCACTTATTGTCAAAGCAAAAAAGGTATGATGTGGATATGAGAAGGGTGGGAAAAAAAGGGGGAACTGGTAAGTGCTTAGGGTATATACGTTGGGGAATAAGAAGATGAATAGGTGCTCCGGTATATAGGTTTGAGGACCGAGGATATAAAAAAAATATAAGGTGTAGGTGATTGTGTATTTCTTGATAGTTTATACAAAGGTAATGAGAGGTTGAGAAGTAGGCAGAAAGATGGGTAGGTACTTCGAAGTTGTATTTTGAAAGAATAGGAATAAGGAGGTTGATCCAAGTATATTGAGTTGGAGGAATGAGAAGACAAACTTGAGAAATAAGGTTGAGGGTGGAGTTGTGTGTTTCTTAGATAAATTAGAAGAGGTTATGAGGAAATGAGAGGAAATGCTTGAAAAGAAGGTACGGTATTCAAGTATATAAGTTGAAGGTATGAGAAGGAGGACCACTTAAGGTTGAGGGTGATTTTTGATGTAAAGAAGGTGAAAGTATTTGGGTGAGTAGAATGATACCCTTATTTTTTGACAACCTCGATCATGTCTTCTATAAAGGGTAAGCTTGAATCATCCTAGTGGAAGTCTTCTCTCTTCATGGTCTAACTGACTCCTTGCTATATTCCCATATATCTCGAGCTCCCCTTGCTTTATTGCATTCCAGTAGATAATTTAATTTTTGTATTATGACTCTAGTGGATACCATGAATCAAATTAAATTACCATTGATTGCTCAGAAGTTCGATGTAAATTTAATGAGTTTAGAACGCTTTATATGTTCTCCCTCGGTTTGTATGCTTCCCCCTTGTGAGTGGGCACCAAAAGAATCAAGATATGAATGGTGCTTTGCAAAATAAAGTTGTAGACAAGTTGCCACACACACACGGATATATATACTATAAATATAATATATATATATATTTATATATATATAATATTATATATATATATATATATATATATTATATATACTATATTTATATTATATATAGCTAGAATTAACGTCGGAACATAGTCATGCATTTCTGGTGTTAGATTCTAAAGTATGACACTTTAAAAGAAAGTTTAGAAGCTAGACACATGCATTATTTATTTAAAATCACAAATCTAAAGATATAATTTTAAAAGACTAAAGACATATGTTTAAGGAAAAAGATGTAGGACTGACTTTTAACAAACGAGAATGGGATTCATTTATTGATTGACACAAAAATATTATGATAATGACCCTTTTTAAAAGTAGACGAATGACACTTAATGTCTTGGCGAAATATGCCAAAATATATACTTTAAAGAGATAAAAAGAAAAATAAGATGAGGATGGAGACGATGTGCTCTTGAATGTTAATGAAAATGATTCCATGAAGCTGAAAAGTGGGAAAGAATGAGCGAGACTAAAGAAGGAACGTGTTGAAGAGAGGTTGATAGAAAAGATTGATATATCATTTGCACTAACAATTGATGTGCATGTGATCCTATCAAGACAAAGGTGGATGATTGGGAATTCAAAGGTTTGTTTAGTGTTTTGTTGGTTGACAATGTTGAGGAACAAAGGTGGGTATGTAAAATGAGGTGGTAGTTCTTTCATGGTGGAAGAATAATGAGAGACTCAACAATGTGGTGACTCAATAACACTTGAAGATTGAATATCTTCTTTATGTTCTTCACTTTCTAGAAAGTGGAAAGTTTAACGAAGGAGTGACATTTACATTTAGCAAAATTAACTTATACATATTTGAGATGAAATTATCTAAAGTTAGGGCGAGTATAGGAGGAATTTTAATATTAACAGGACTATTAAAAGAGAAGAGACGTTTAGACGTGAGAGGAAACGTTAGAGAAGATAAGACTTATTATAAGTGAGACGACTATTAGAAGTGAGAAGACTATTAAGAAAGAGAGGAACCGTTTAGAAGTGAAAAGACCATTTGAGGTTAGAAAAGACGTTTACAAGATGTGAGAAGCAAGATTTGTATGTGAGAGAATTTATTGTGTAACGATAGATTGTAGGTATATCGATTGTAAGGAATGTGTTGGAGAATGAGACGTATTTCATTATGAATTCTCTTGACAACATAAGCAACAATGCTTATGGGAATTGAGATAAGAGAATGACCCATTGATCTTTAGAGAGATGTTGGGCATAGATTTGGGTGTAAAGTAGACGTCAGCTTGTAGAAGAAGAGAGAGGGGGTGTTCGTTTAATGATTTGAAAAGAAATGACAGATATTTCAAGCCTGCTGCCGGCGATCCCAGATATATATGGGGCCGCCGGATCGCCAACAGGAGAGGAGTTTAGGGCTTGACAAATTTTGTGAAAGGAGTGACATGTTAATTTGCATTTCGCTAATTAAAAATACTTAAAGTACTTCGGATGAAGTAGTTAAGTTGTCACGACGCACGGAATAAAGAATAGACTAGAATCAAGAGCAGCAAAAAAGAAGAGAAAGATTTACGGAATATGTTCCATCATTCCTAGACCTAGACAAAGACAATTTAATGATTCGCGGTTGAGGGGTAAAGAAAGAATGTCGATGATGTTATCTTCAGACACAACCTATTCGAATGGAGATGTTTCCTTTTGGACATTGTCCCGAAGGAAATGGTGACGTATCTTCGGTGTGTTTCATACGCGAAAATAATATTAATACTAATAATAATAATAATAAAGAAAACAAACGAAGATGAATGCGACGAGCTTGACAATGTCAAGATGCATGGTGGTCTTCTCGAGTATACGAGGTATAAGGTTATCTTAAAGGTGGTAGAGGAAATAGTAGAGGAAAGAGATTAGCCTTCTCTATGGTTGTAGAGGCGTGGTTGAGTGAGAAGGAAGAGGTGTGATCGAAAGATAAAGAGTGTTTTCGTCAAAGAGAAATAATGTTTTCTTCGATAGAGAAGAAAGAGGGATTGTTTTCGTCGAAGAGAAAATAATGTTTTTCGTAGAAGAGGAAAGTAAGGTTTTTCGTCAAAAAGGAAAGAATGTTTTGATCGAGAGTAAGAACTGTTTAGTCGAAGAGGATTAGAATGTTTTCGTCGAGAAAAAGAGGAAGGAGCGTTTTAACTTTGTTGTTAAAGGCTGAATAGAGATTTTCAGATATGACCCTTTAGTTTGCGGACGCAAGTCTAAAGATACTGATATTTCGGAATGAAATATTTAAGTTGTCAAAACTTACTTGGAGGAGCGTTAGATTTGAGATCTAACCTTTTCTTGACGAAGGAGTTAGATGTTTGTAGATAAAAAAGTTTTATGATCAAAGGAGTGTGTGAGTGAAGACTCTAAAAGATTTAAGACCATTTTGCGACCTTTTTGATTTTTTGATTTGTGACAGGACGCGGAAGAAAAATTTCTGTGTGAGGAAAAATATTATTACGAGATGCTTATTTAGATTTATAAGCATGCAAAAGTTTATCTAAGCATGCATCAACACAATACATCAAACAAGATTAATGTGTAAGGGAATATATGACTTTAATATTAAGTTGTCCCATTTACATTAAGCTAACATAGCATAGGTGCACAATTAACACGTAAGTCGTGTAAAATGATGCATACAAAATGAGATAATTTTAATTGCAATCATCATGTAAAAACTATGTTAGCATTTAGCACTTTGGAGCATGTGTTAATAGATATAAACTAAGAGATATTTTATCTAAATTGCTAGTAAAAGGCAAACGCTTTTACAACAGACATGCATTCAATAGCTAAGCAAATAAATGTTGAGCATTAAGATAAACATGAAAGCATATAATTGCATTACATGGGAGCACGTTATCATCTTGAAACTTCAAAGCATATATATGAGATGTAAGTAGTCAAGATTGACTAAGGAGAAACCTAATTCTAATTGCTGGTGTGCACTTCCTAATGAGATACAAAGTCTATCGATGTAGACTATCATTAGGCATATTTAGGAAGAGCCATTTAATCAAATTAGAGAATGAATATGAGACTATCACTAGTGGTGCTCAAATCAGGCTAAACACGACCATTTTTACAGGCTATACCATGAACCCAACTTCACTCTCGGAAGCAATTTAACCGTTAGGTCATATTGAATTTCTAGTACAATAGATTCTCCAGTACTTATTTTCGTGTTAGACAAAATTTATTTATATTATTTGCCTAAATGAAGTGAAGCAAAGAAAATTTGGCATTATCTTTCATAGTGGGTCCCACTAACATGAATCAACTAACATGCTTTAATTTTGGTTCGCATAATCCTAATCAAGATGTGTGGAATTCTAAGGTTAAATGAGAGAGCAAGAAAGTTGTTGTATGTATAAGAGAGAATGAGTTATCTAGGACCTAGGAGTATATGCCATAGGGCGGATCTACCTAAATCGAAGATGAATCTAGGACGAAGGATCCATCGATCCGTAGAGGTGCCAAATTTGGGCAAGGATCATTTTTCTATTATTTGGGAGATGGTGTTGATATTAGGTTATTAAGAGAAACTTATATTAGTAATAAGGATTCTCGGTTTGATTTTTCAGAAATGACATCTAAGTCTTGCTTATCAAGTTGGAGTACTTATAAGTTTCCTAATGGAAATTCATAAGTAGTCAATCCTACTTAGAGTGTGTTAAGTTTAGCATGTATAATTTAACCATAGCTGATAACACAAACACTTGACCACTTTAGACTCAATGAAACATCTTCATTGCAAGTGTGATTTGCAATTTGATGACTAATTTTGTTGTCTTGTAATCGACTTTGTGATTTCATGTAATAACCGAGGATGGTTAAACATGTAGACACAGAAAAATATCTATGGTCATTTGATTGATATTTTTGTGATCTAGATAAATCCTAGTCTCGATTTCATGTTCATATTCTAATTTTGTAATTAGATTAAACGATGAGATTGATTAACGTTTGAATAATAATCATATTCATATTCGAAATCCTCTTACAATCACTTATTGAAAGAAAGCAAGATAATGATTTGTGGAATATGTTCAATTCTTCCTAGTCCTAACCTTAGATGGTTAAATAGTTCTCATGTGGTGAAGAAGAGATATTATGCTTATTTGGTAAAGTAAAAGAAAGTTTTGATGAGATGATAATTTGAGTTTTGAGTTGTGCTTTTGAATTGTTTGAGCAAAGTTACATATGTTGTGCATTTGCTCATGTTTGGCTTTTCGGAGATGACGACTTTACCAATTGCATTGCAAGGTAAATTACTTGAATATTTTGGACAAAACATTCAAGTCGTCGATCCTACTTCATTGTGTATTTTATGTATATATTTGCCAAATATTTGGAACACAACTATTGGACAAATAGACTCAATATGACATCATTTACACAAGTGTGAGTTATGATCTGATGCATATTCTTATCGTCTTAGGAAAAGATGTCGTTATTTTCATATCAATCGAGTGTGATTGAGTATGTAGGTTTAAGATAATATATCTTGTTACATTTTGATATAATCTCAAAGCTAGACAAATAAGAATCCGATTTCTTGTCCACACTCAAAAACTTGTCAATTAGATTCGATAATAATATCAATCATAATTTGAATAATGAATCAATATATATTCGAAATCTTTCTTGATCCTCACGAACACTCTTTTTAAAAGAAAACAAATGAAAATTTTCACAGTATGTTCCATTTATCCTAAGACTAGTTGTAAGGTGAGGTTGATGAATAATGACAAGTTAATTTCTTACTTTAAGATTGTTATATATTTGGCTTGTACGAAAAACTATTTGTTGATATGTATAGTATGCATAGTTTTTGACATTTTATGAGTATATAAATGATTTTTCATAAACCATTTTATGAAACCACCACATTTTGTGTAATTCTATACGTTTATATAAAGAATATAATTTTTTTTGTAGTGTTGCTTTTAGAACAATGAAGCACAAGCCAAAGTTTAAAAATATATTTCTCCTTTTATTTATTTACCACGTTATATTAATACAATTCTTTTATTTTGTTTAAACCGACCACTGAGGTCAAACAACACAAGTGATGAAAATAATTTAGGCCATGTTGTGGAAAAGAGTAATGTGTTAGAAATATTTTAATGATGGGTTTTAAAATATGATCTTAGGACATTATTTTTTCAAACAAAACACATTGACAAACTATTGAACCCTCATTCCTAAATGGGTTACTACACTCAAAATGATCTACAAGATGTTTATGTAACACTTATAAATATAGTGATCTATGCCTATATGCAATGGACAAACAATTTTGCAACTTATCGCAAGAAATCTAGCGTAATTCCTATTAGGCATAATCCGAAAAACTAGTAACATACAAATAACATACATGGCACATGTGTTTAGATATATAATTAGCTCAATTACAAATAGTAATGATTACTTATTAATATCTATTAACCAAGTTGAAACAAAAGTAAATATACATAATCATCTAGCATACACATAAGGATATTCATCGTTGTTTTGTGTATTAGATATAACAATGTATATTTAGCTTGATTTGATTTGAAAATAAAATAGTTCCTCCCCATTTCAAAAATTAATTAAGATCAATATTTTGAAAAGATAAATACACTATTTTTCAAAGATATATCAATTAGAAATGTCTGACTCAAAGGAAAATATAAAATATAAGTTTTACGTTAAAACGGAACTCAAAGTTTTGACTACTATGTAGTATTTTGCATTTCGAACTTATTTAAGTTTAGAATAAAGACTTGGGAGTATTTTTAAATGAAAGTAGACTCAATTATCTTTAAAATGGCAGGTGGCACGACTTCTACGGACTTACGGTTGATTTTATATGATTTTTCGAAGTTTGCCAAATTCTGCTAAAACAGACAGACGGCCCCCATAAAGGTGACGGCCCCCAGATATATATGGGGGCCGCCCTATCATTTATGGGACCGCCACCAGTGACCCAAAAACACATTTTAGTATAAAATTATTTTGTGACTTAATGTAGGGACGTAGGACTTCAGAAAGTTGTTTCAGTACATGAAATACGTGTTTTAGACGCCATTTCTACTCTTACGACTAGAAAATATGTATTGACATTTCTAAACTCTTTTTAGAATATTTTCCTTCAAGCTATTATACAAAGTATATCTAACAACAAAATTAGTACGAATCAAGCAACAAAACACTTTTCATATTTAATCCCCCTTCATGGGTAATTTGATACATGGATCATACTCTATTTTAAAAACCATTTGTTTTGAAAATAGAGCGACGTGACTCTGATACCAATTGTGGAAACTGTAGAGGGGGGTGAATACGTTTCCTTTTAAAAACTTTAAGATCAAAGATTACATCACTCTTCTACCGGCGGTCCCATATATATATGGGGGCCGCCAAGTATATCAGGGGGCCGCCTGATTTATGGGACCGCCACCAGAAGAGGTTTTCGGACTAGATCTTTTGTATCAAATCACCAATCAAGTTTGACGTAATATGAGAAGTGTCGATAATGGATTTACAATAACTAGCACATATTCTACCAATATATCCACACTCACAATGTTTAATACAAAGAGCTACACAACCATGTCTAACACAACATACACAACGATTCACACAATGCAAGTGTAAAAGTAAAGCGATAAATATAAAGACATAAGTAAAGAGAAAGGTAAAAGGAAATGCAAACCAGACACGGTGATTTATAGTGGTTCGGTCACGAAGCTCCTCTTCGCCCTACTCCACTCCCCGATTATCCAACTCGAGAGTTACTTTACTAATCAACAAGCTCCCTTTCGGCGGAGATAACCTTATAACCTTGCTTACATGTTTTCCGACACTAAGCTAGATATCGAGTTCTTCTTCGGGTACAACCAAACCCGTTATGTTTTATGGCCAACATAAAAAACCTTGTGTTTTATGTCCTAAACACATAAACCACGTTGCTTAGAATGTTTTCCGACACTAAGCTAGATGTCGAGTTCTAATCTTAGTTAGAACGAATATACCACCCATACTTGTATTTTTAGGACCGAAATACTAACCGACACACCATCAACACTTCCGGGTTTATACACTCTCCGGATCTACACAACTACACAAGAATGAAAGATATGGACTCGATCTATATGTAACAAAAGTTACAAATGAACTAAACTAGACTACATAACTTCGTATCTTGATGATGACGAAAGTTCTTCTCTTGCACTTGAGGAAAGGAGGAAAGGATAGAAGATTTGATCACATTTAAACAAGATTAACCAAGTTGAATGTTTAAAGATTTAAAGAGATTTAGTAAGATCTAGAGAGAGAAAGAACAGAAAGAAAATCATGCAAAAGGGTTGTGAAAATAGTTAGAGATGACCCACTATTTATAGGAGCTGAAAAACAACCTGTCAGGAAACGGCGGTCCTAGATATATTAGAGGGCCGCCGGATATTTAAGGGGGCCGCCGGCCTATTTAAGGGACCGCCCCGACAAACGCTCTTGTTTTTGTCTTTTTGTGGTGACAAACTTGTATGCTGAATGTTTAACATGTTTTTGGGAGGAAAAGAACCAGATTTTGAATTTTGAATTAATTACCACATAAAACATTTCTTTATAATTAAAAAAATAATTTGTCTAATTAATTTTTGAAAAAGTTATTTTGTTACATTTATAAAAATGTAAAGCTTAAGACAAAAACTTATTTCTTTGATCATCCTACAAGTTTAATGCTTGTTTGTACATACCTTATCTGATTTACGTCGGGTGTAAACCAATGTCCGTATTGATGCATACTTGAGACGTCAAGAGATGTTGATGCATGTATGCATTGATGATTTGTGATTACGAGTAACTTGCGCACTTTACGTTACGTATTACAAGTCACATGTTTGTCATCACCAAAACATAAAGAGATCGTATAGATTAAATATCGTAATATTTACACTAACACATGGGACAAACCTCCCGGAACACGATCAACACATATAAAATCCTCTAAAAAGGATTAACACAATCATCATACTCATAAAATAACCACAATCGCATTCATTCACCACCGTCAACAACGGTACTTGTTCTAACGAAACTGACAAAAGTCAAATAGTCAAAGGACTAAATTAGAACATTCAAGTCTCAAAAAAAGGGCAAGGGTTACATAAAACACTTTTAAATGAAAAGTACATGTTAGTATACACATTATACAAACTAATAAAACGCACAAAGCTTCATACAATTATATGCTAACAAGTTGATGGTACATATAGTTTTAAAAACCGGACCGGACCAATGGGCTCAACCAGGAAACGGAGTCGCCACCGGTTTGGCTAGCTAATAAAAGCTGTTCGAAAATAAACCGAAGAGGACCCGTCGAACTGATATAAATGGGTGAACCGAGATCTATATCTCCGGTTAATCGTCACAGGGTACCCGCCGCCGCAACGCGCGGGTACCCTGCTAGTAGTTTTGATATTGTTGTTAGGCTAGATGGTATGGTGAGTGTACACCCACCTAAAACGTCAGTGCCACATCAACTTTCTCACTCCAACTTTAAAACTCACTACAACTCACATTTCAACTAAAACTCACCTTTCGTCACCATTTTTTTTTATTTAAATACTTTTATTCATAAACTAAAAACGTAAACATTAATGTAGACGTAAACGTAAACGTACGAAATTAATAAAAACGTAAATTGAATTAAATACTCATATTCATAAATTAAAAACTTAAACGATACATAGATAAATAAAATAAATTACCATCGATGCTCAAGAAGTTCGATGCGATTTAGATGAGTAGAATACTTGCAAGTGATCCCCCTTAGTGTATGCTCCCCCTTGTTTGGGGTACCAAGGAATCAAGATATATATGTGTGCTACAAAACAAAGTTAGTAGACAAGTGCATATATATATAGCAAATATTAGCATGGAACTAGAAATGCACATTTAGATATTTTTATTCTAAAATATGACACCTTGAAAAAGAATTAGAAACTAGACGCATGCAACTATTATTTAAAAATCAACAACCTAAATGAATAAAATAAAAAGACTCGAGACGTATGTCTAATGACTAAGATTCGACCGAACTTTTAATAAATGAGAATGAGATTCGTTTATTGGTTGACACAAATGTTATGAGGATCACCTTTTAAGGGAAGACGAATGACACTTATTAGGCGAGATGTGCCAAAATATATACTTTAGAAGGATAAAGAGAAAGATAAGACGAGAATGGAGATGATATGGTCTTGGATGAGAATGAAAAAGATTCGATTAACATATTATGTAAGTTTTAACCTGAAAATACTAACCTTCTTCAGGTGTACATCCGAAGCAACTGATCATACCATGGGTGAGGCCTATTGAAAGCTAATTTGATTCCTTAATTATTATTGATAACAACTATCCTATATATAGGATACAAGAGAACATTCTGGAATGATTACCATGGGCTTAGGCCCAATACAAATTAATAAATAATATATGTCTTGACTAATAAATGTCTTGACTTGACTTGAATGTTTGAATGTTGACTTGACTTTCAATGTTGACTAATACCGAAAACGAGATGGAACATGAAGATATCAGCATACCGAAAACGAGATGGAACATGAAGAACCCGAACATGACCAGCTTTAACCATATCACGAACAAAGTGTATATCAATCTCAATATGTTTGGTGCGTTGGTGTTGAACCGGGTTGGCTGACATATAAACTGCACTAACGTTATCACAGTAAACCAGAGTAGCTGTCAAAAGAAGAGAGTGTAACTCACGAAGGAGATTTCGAATCCATGCAGTTTCTGCAACAACATTAGCAACACCCCGGTATTCCGCTTCAGCACTAGAGCGAGAGATGGTGTGTTGTCGTTTAGCAGACCACGACAAAAGGTTATCACCTAGAAACACACAATAACCGAAAGTAGACCTGAGGGTGGAAGGGCAACCTGCCCAATCAGCATCAGTGTACCCAACTAAAGATGTAGTAGCGGAAGCATATAACTGAAGACCAAGCTCCAGGGTTTCCTGAACATAGCGCAGGATACGTTTGAGAGCAGCAAAGTGCGGCTCCCTCAGATCATGCATATAGAGACAAACCTGTTGAACTGCATAGGATAAATCTGGGCGAGTAAATGTAAGATACGGGAGCCCCCCTGCAAGACTACAGTATAAAGTAGGATCCTGAACAGGAACGCCGTCCGGACCCAATTTGGAGTCAGTGTTGGTGTCCGAGACGGGTTACAATTAATCATATGAGCTCGCTTAAGAAGCTGACGAGCATACTTCTTTTGAGACAAAAATAACCCTGTGGGATGACGAACAGCAGAGA
>BQNB010115982.1:0-14162 GCA_026074375.1 Tanacetum coccineum
ATTAGGACACTTGTCAAATACTGCTTGCTAAGTCACACAATGTGAATTACAAGATATATATTAAGAGTACTACGCATTATCCTTCTGATTTTGCCAGAACATCAAAGTGAATTCATTCACAATGAAGATGGAAATCCTGCTTGAGCCAGCATCAAACAAGCTCATGGTAGGTAACTTGTGCGATTCTTTATGAATCAAACTTGTGACAACTGGAAAGAAACGATGGTGCGATTATATAAGAATCAAACTTGTTCCAGGATATGAATTGACGATTGATGATGAATTTTTGAAATGATTAACACTCTTGATGTGTCACAAAACTACTTTAGCAAGTGACACGTTGATTAATTTTCAAATTGATTTTTCTATTTCAATCGGTGAGATAGTAACTCACTGGTTCACTCTTATCGTATTGTCTGCTTTGAGACGTTCTGATAATGAGAACATGCTGAGTTTGATGAATCTAATGCAAATGTGTTAGAAAGAACCTTTACTTCAGCTGGAATTCCTGTCAAGAAGATTCTTCTTAAATTAAATCTACATGATCACAGGTCGATCCTCACGGATTAGAAGATTACTCCAACCACACCTAGACGAATGAAAAAGCCATATTCGTCTCCCAGATTTATTGCTAACTGTTTAAATGCAGGATACGTAAAAGATGGTGGTGAAGGTACCTGATTCCAGCTGACTCACAATATTCATAGCCACATGCTTGTACCCGACCGACAAATATAAAGACATCATGAAAGCTCAAGTACATGTTTCAAGACTTCCGCTACTCTGATACCGTACGTCTTTCTTGAAGTGACGAAGTATTAAAGTCAAAGAATTTCAAAGAAGTTTCAGTCACTCTGATACCGAACGTCTTTCTCGAAGTGACGAAGTGTTAAAGTTAAAGAATTTCAAGAAAGATGCAGCATTAAAGCTTTTCAAGATTGTCAAATCAAGAAAGGTATGAACATGTCAGTCCAAATGTCATAAGTTCACAAGATGACAAAGTTTACAAGATGGCGAAACGAGATTATGATTGGTTGATGATCTCAAGGTGTTCAAGATCACATTTTCACATACAAGTCAAAGATAAAGGAACAAGCTCAAGACTTAAAGTCTATAATCACTACATCAATTCACAAGTTAATGATTGAAGTTAAAGACTACGAGCTCAAGACTAAAGTTAAAGCATAGTATGCTAGGATTAAGTCTTTGTAAATTGGAGTGACCTCCCTTAGGGGGAGATTGTTAGAAACACGAAAAGTATCGGTCACTTCCAATAATAGTTAGTCAAAGCCCGTAGTTAGACAAATAAATGTAATGTTATTAATCTAATTGGGCCAAAGTTAGAAAAAGCCCATGAAAAGCCCATGTAAAGCCTATCCATGGGCCGGCCAAAAGGGTATTTATACACCTCTCCATGCCTTGGAGAGGTGGTTGGTTGTTCATTATTTACACACTTATGCATTTATATCTTTTGTTTACTTTTTCTCTCTAAGTGTTCACCCAACCCTCTCTGTCACTAAAACAACCTCTCTTTTCCTCTTTCCATGTATGTTATTTGATTGTTCTTCAAAGTTAAAGATGATTCATCATGTTTATTTTTGTTGTAAGATCAAATATACAAGTAAACTCTCAATTTTATTAAAAGAAAAAGCTGTTATTTGTATAATTATTTTTGTTACTGAATATGGCGTATTATGTTAGATTTAAGTTGAAACTATCTTGATCATATATAACTTGAAAGTTTGAAAAACTCGACAATAACTCGAGTCGAGCCTATATAAGCTCAAGGTCAACTCATTCAATATTTCGAGTTCATTTTATTGGCTTGAGGCACAATAAAGTTCGACTCAAACATACTCAAATTACTCGACAAAAATTTAACTCGTATACGCGCCTAACTGACTCTAATTTAGTTATAATTTTAATATTGTGTGACCAAAAAATGTCACTGCAATGAGTGCAAATATACGAACTACTTTAGATTTTTAACATTCAAAGAAAAAGATATTTAACATAATACTAATCCTTCAAACTGTTGAACACTGTTCATCAAACAGTGGCCAAAAATCGTTTGACTTTCGGGCCTTGGGCTCATTTGGCCGGCCCAAGAGGTGTTTTTTTTTTTTTTTTTTTTTCTTTGGCGGGCCCAGTTTTTTTATTTTTTTTTTTTATGTTTAGTCAACATCCTGACCCCAACTTTTTTTTTGCCTTCTAATTTTGGCCGGCCCAAGTAGAAAGTAGTTTTTTTTTTTTTAGTTTTGTACAAATCTAGCCCAACTTTTTTGTTCTCAAAAAAAAATTACAAAAATATTGACTTATTAAGATAAAAAAATACCCGCGACATGAGGCCCAACACATAAGCCCATATATAAAAAAACAAATTATTAAACATGAGACCGAAAAAATAAACCCACACAGAATACAATAAAAAAACGCCATGTTCCTATAAAATTATATTAAAAAAAACCCGCATAGCCAAAAAAAGAAACCTTTAAACATGAGCCCCACACATAAGCTCATATAAGAAAAAAAAAACTATTAAACATGAGGCCGAAAAAATAAAACCACACAAAATAAAAAAAATAAAAAATAATAATGCCTCGCAACTACGCGAAAAAAATTAACGACCCGCAGCAACGCGCGGGTAATCATGCTTGTTAAGTTAAATTCGAAAGTATCCCATTGGATAGAGATTAAACTATGATACGTGTACAAGATGGCAAATGGCACTTTCCTAGCAACTTCCTAAAACATTAAAGCCAACAAAACCCTTTCGTTCAAACCTAGAACGTGGAACTTTAATATACAAGTAATCGTAAATTCTTAATGTGGACAAATTTATTGCATAGTGTAAAGGTACCAAAAGTGCTCAAGACTTAAAATAATTATTTAGTTTTTAAAAGAAAAAAAAATCCAATTGTAACTTTTATTTTCTAAAAGTAACCGTTAGGCGAGAAAAATAAACTATCACGACGAAAACTTTTTATCTTTCAGTAAACAGGCATTTCGATATACTTTCAATGCCTTTATAACTTTGTCTTCTTTCCTTTTTTCTTTATTTCATATTTTGTTCTTGTTTCAATTTTTTCATTCGTATAGAAAACACTTTTAAAAAAATTCACCACATGTTTTTTGTTAAAAAATGCTTAAGACGGTTATAATTATGGATGATTGTTCGTATTAAAACTTTAAATTATAACCCAAACATATTTTGACGAGTTGAAATTGTCAACCCGAATATAACCCTCTTATTAAACGAGTTACCCATGTAAGACCACCTATGTAACCGCAACCATAGCTTGTTTATCATTGTGTTGATGTCAAGTCGTGTTTTGTGGTTGGTGAAATTTTTTATTCAAAATCTAACAAGTTCAATTTTTTTTTCTACAAAAACAAACATTGTTAATATTAATCGGATTCATATTTCTCGGTCTCTTATATTTTATATATAGTAAAGAAAAACTTTAAATGGGGATTTTGTATTTCAAATAAATCAAATCATTCCTTATTAGGAAACATTCTATTTATTTTATTTTTTAACTTATGTTTAATTAAAAAAATCTAAATATTTCTTTATTTAGCCAAAAATTATAAAAAAAAGCAACTTTATACGTTTTTTTCATTAAAATTGTGTATAAAATTATCTGTGTCAAAAATAGAATAAAAAAACTTTAAGAAGGAGGAGACGATCCATAAAAACTTAGGGGTTATAATGAAAATTAAAACAAACAAAATCACCCTTTTAGTCTGTTCTAACCCTAATCGACTAAATTCTCAATTGCATTGTTTAAAGGATCGGCTACTTCATCTCCGATCAAATCATCATCATCAGTTTTCCACCTTTCAATTCATCATAATTAAACTCAAATTTACTTTGATTAATATAATCATCATTATCAGTTATATATAAAAACTCAAAATTGATTATTCCTTAATTTATAAACCCCAGTTTCAACAATTTTGTTAATCTCATGGTTAGTGATAGCTCCTCTAATTCTCGATTATGTAACCGACAATTTCTCACCAATGGTATCAATTATCCCTAATTTAATTTTTTTTATCCAATTGTTACTCTGATGAATTAGTGGATTTTGTGTAATAAAGGTGTGAACTTTATGATGAGCTTGTGTAATTATTATGTTGTTGATTTCTTGATTTTGATTGTTAGTTCATGATTTGGATTTTAGGTTAAATTAATTTGGTTTTATATCAATTAATGTTGATTTGGTGATTTTTTATGACTTAGGTTTAAATGAATATTGCTTATATAAACAAAACCAATGTGTTTTAAGATATCTGTTTTTGTGGTTCTTAAGTTACGTTTTTGACAAGTGACTTATTAAAATTTGTATGAGGCTGAGGTGTCTCTTTTGTGATGTTTTGTCCTAGACAATTTTTACTTGAATGTTTTCTTTTATTATTCAATGAGCAAGTATCACAAAAGTTGTGAAACGGATTGAAAGATAGAGGTGGAGATTGCCTCAAAGGTTGTAGTTGAAGAAGAGATCACACAAGGTAATTTAACTAACATGCTGCCCTTAAAACACTAATAGATGGTAACATGTTTCAGTACGAAACTATTTTGACCCATCACATTCCAACCCATTTTGCCATATCTATTATTAAATCACTTGGTTTTTTGGCTGTAGGTAATTACATATAATGCACTCACGTCATACTTGACGATAAATAAACAACTGTTACGGGTTGGATTAAGTTGACCGAACAATTTAAACCATACCAATATTACCCGTGTTGACCCGTTACAAAACCCCATAATTTGACCCGTACTAATATAGACCAATTTTAATAGAACATAGTAATGATTGTTTTATGAAACCACTTAATTTTTGGGTTCATCTAATCGCCAAAACAATTTACATGCAAAACTTTAAATATTATTCTGTAATATCTAACTCTTTAATGTCTCTTTTCTAATACCCATATATGTATAATGCAAGTGAGATGAGGTGATACTAAGGTACATGGATAATGCAAGTGTATGCTTTTCATGTTTTTTTTAATTTATCAATAGTAAAAAAACATTGCAGATTTAGACATTTTTCCTATGTGCAGGCCGAGGACATGGTTTTAGAAAGTCTAGATTTGGCCCTAGAACTATCCCAATATTTGATGAGGTGCTAAATAGTTTGAAATAGTTTGTTCATATTTGATAGTTCATCCATTTTTTATGAATGGGTCTAGCGAGGATATGTTTAAAAATTTTAACAGTAAATTGGGCAATTTAAAAGATTCGCTAGAAGGAAACTGGGCAATTTAAAAGATTCGTTAGAAGGAAACTAGGCATGGGCAATCGGGTTGGAGTATAGTTTTTTTAGAACGGCAATTTTTTTCATAACATATACCACATATCTCACAAATATTTCACACATGCCTCCAGCGAGGCTTGAACACGCAACCTCTAGGTTGGTGGGGAACTCACATACCCAAGGATACCCTTGGTCGCCAACTGAGCTAACCCAGTTGGTTTGGGTTGGAGTATAGTATTTAGTAAATTTTTATTACTTAGAATTTACATGTAAAATGACTCGTAAGTGATAAGATAATTAGATTCATTTTTATTTAATTCTTAACTAATGATTTTACCCTCAATTGTAAGTTACTAGAATCTCACTGTTCACTGCTTGAAAGCACAACAATTAGATAGTAACCTTCAAAACACATTGCCAAACACCATGTAAAACTTGTGTACTTTGAAGCTCTATTTAATCTTTTTTTTCATATCATTTAAACTTGGAAAAGATTATCTCAGATGGTATGCAAAAGGAAGTTGCAGATATTACCACGTCATTGTAATTTGTACATAACAACTGATGATATTGGCTATTTTATATCAGGTTCACGTGAGCCCATACAAAAAGATCATTCCCCTTGGTCTATTGTATTATCTAAGCAGATTGGACCGGTACCTCTGGTATTCTTCATAATCCTCTATAGTATGACATGTTTATACACGAGTGTGAGAAGATGGACTATTTTAAAACGAATTGTATCAGACCCGATTGCCCTTGGTGAGTATATTTTGCACTATATTACCTATGTTAAAAGCTTAAATATAAAGAAACAGAAGAGGAAGACATAATGTATATTTGCACTATATTTCTTCACACCAAATAATGATCAAACATCATATCCTGTTTTTAGTATCACACAACAACCAAGAAGTGTAAAATACATGATTAGGGACAACTTTAGGAAACTAAAACAAGTACATATATTCAGGAAAATATCATTATTGTGATGATTATTTTGGTTTGACTAATAAAATCATAGCTTGATCATTCTAAGGAATTAAGAAGCGATTGTTATCTCAAAATCTTTGTATTTATCATCAGTTTTGTTTTAAATATAGGTTTGGTGACAATGAGGCTGATTACTATGTCAAAAATGATTAAAGGAAATATGGACAGCAAGCCATAAGTGCAGTTGTTGAGTTTTTGAGTATTTTTACAGATATTTTTGTATCCAGCTTTATACAAGGTATTACAATGTGGTATTCATATCTCAATGTTCAAATTATATTTGGGAACCTATTAAAAATAGTTTTGAGTCGAATATGATAGAAACAAAAGCTAATGAATTTACGGGTCTTAATGGGTAAATTGGTTCAAAAGTGGCACTTTTGAGAAAAACATAATAATTTACGGGTTCGAAGGGGTAAGATGGGCCATAAGTGGAATTATTGAGAAAATTTTAATAACTTTGATACACATACATTAACTTTGAGATCTTTATGATAAATAAAGACTAAATGGATCATTTGGAATGTGTATATAGGTCCTGATGCTTGCACTTAAATTATTATTGTTTGTTTGGTAAGGGACGACCATGGACAACTTTTCTATTATAAGGACCATCAGAAACAAGCAAATCATACTTGGCTAAAGTTGTGGCAACAAAAGTGGAGTCAACTTTCTTTAGGTAACACTGCACGTTCATTTTAAATTAATACCATTGATGAAGTATTCCTTTAAACTAATGCTTCAATGTGATATAACCGACATATATTAAGTTCTTATTAGTACTATTACTTTCATCATCTGAATTATATCGTTGAGGGAACATTGTTTTGCGTTTTTCTAGCTTACCCTTCTCCTTTTCCTTCACCAGTGCAAGTGACAATTTTCGTACATTAAATTTGTAAATTTTGGTTCGTAAGATGTATTATTGAAAATAGTTGTGATATTAGGGTAGAGGTGATTATGATTATTATTATTTGAAGTCTAAATGATGGGAACTAAATAATCATGTCAGTTTAGAAAATTGTTTATCATGACAAAGCTCATCATGATTATCATGGAAATCTCTGATTTGACAAAATGACGGCTACAGGAGAGTCATTATTGGTAATAAATTTCAAATAGCCAACATCTGGTTTAGATAAGAAAGAGTGCCACAAGAAAGACTACAACGTAAACATGGTAAACCTAGTGGGTTGGTGATGGTTCAAAATGGGTTGTGTTAAATTGGTACAAGTAATTAGTGTGAGGCTAGAAGGATCAGGTTGTTTTTATATACACTTTAATGTATCAAAGAAATTATTTGTGAGTTGGTGCAAACCCCAGCAAGATGTTGGCATGCTTGTGGATGCTCAAAGTGTAGAAACTCGCAAAAGTTGCAAGGCCGTTGCTGGATTTGAAAGGTCTTTATTCAAGTGAAAGCTCTATGTTCATCATATGCACGTGATCATTTCATTGATATCCCTATCGACCATGACGTGATTTGGTATTCTGATTTCATTTTATTGTAAATCTCCCTTACATAAAGAGTGATTACCATTTCGACCAAGTACATCTTTTTGGGGACTGTTGGATAAAGCATAATGATTTAACATTGAATGATTTACAAGAATGAACAATACAAAGACTGTATGAATATGTTTTGGTTGTTTGATAATCGCTATGAATGACAAACAAGCACTATATTTGTTTTCATGATTAAATAAATGTCATTAACGCTCCAAGAATTGTATGCAATGACATACATCGTTTCTTTTCTCTAATACAGTACACGGGCTAAAACATCCTACTAAAGTTAGAATTTTGTAGTAGTGCACAAACATGCGTCTATCATATTATGAACAGTTTCGCAATTATTCGACAATCGGTCAGCACCACTATTATTAATTCAGAGGTTGTTTTCACTCATCAAAAACACTTGAAGCTTCAAGTTATATCATTTGTTTTTAGTAGAAAAGTAAATGGATCTATCATATTATGTACAAAATAATTATAGGTGGTTCAAAATATTCGGGTATTAATGGTAAGAAATTTATGAAGAAATCTTATGCATGCACATGTATTATAACAAAGAAGTACTACAGGGTCTATGAACAACGTTCAAGATGTATGTACATTTTACATATCACATGCTTTTTACTACATTTTAAAGTCTAATGAATTATTGATCACAATCTACTTTTAGTTACATTTTCAATTGACTATGAAAATGTACATTTGTTATTGACTTGATTAGCGCTCACATACGTCCTTTGATATTCAAGACTATCAAAGCTGGAGACCAAAACACATCGATGTTATTATACTAATTGTTACAGACTCAAATGTTTATCGAATAATTTATGTATTGTTTGATTATTTCTTTCATATATTGACTGAACCTGTTTACGTTAAGTGTTTTTCTTACTTTATTTACTAGGCATAACTTCCCCCCACTCCCCCCCCCCTGACGAAGGTTACCGAATGGACTTGTCGAGATATATTTATAATTATTAATTATAAATATTTATTTATATTACAGTAGAAACTCGATAAATTAATACTCGATTATTTAATAAACTCTCTAAGATAATATTTTTTGACGGTCCCGACTCGGGGATAGGGTGCTAAATTAATAATTCGCTAAAATTATAAGATAATACATTTTTGATAATTTCTTTAGACCCCATATAAAATATAAATTAATAATTCCTTATATATAGCATATTACATGAATGATTTATGAAGGTTTCTTGAAAAATGACTCAATTGTCTTTTGTTTTTTGTTGAAATCAATTTCCCCTTGAATCTCGTCTCTAATTTTCCTTAGCATGGTAAGAACTTCTGGTGTTGTTTTCTCATAGCTCAACAAGAAATTGTTCAATGTGATTGCCGCTTTAATAGCTTCGTTTCGCGAAGGGGGTTCCATTGTAGAACTTTCATCATCTTCTTCATCGATATCATCTTTATTAATTCCAATAACGCTTTCAATAATTTCTTCATCAGTCAACAACTGTGCAACTACATTTTCTTCTGGGTGAGTCAGAACATCTTCGACATCCATTGCATTGCGATAACCCAACTCTTTGATCAAATTCTGGAGTTCTTGAGTGCTTTCACCACCTTCATCTGAGTTCTCAAAAGTCATGTTATCTGTTGATCGAAGTTTACAATGACGAAAGCAGTTCGCAATTGTATTTGCACTAACATCCATAGTCCATGCTGAAATTGCAAGATTCATTGCATCTAATACATTTATTTTTGCTGGATTTGGAACCCCTAATTCATAACCCTCCAAAAGACTTCTATAAAATCGACGACGATAATGCATCTTAAAAGCTCGTATGATCCCCGCGTCACAAGGTTGAATTTTTGAAGTTGTGTTTGGTGGCAAAAAAAATAATTCAACATTTCGTAATCCTTCAATAATTTTTGGATGAGCAGGGCAATTATCCACAATCAAGAGAATTTTTCTTCCAACCATTTTTTTATCAAGTTGGCGAACATATTCTTCAAATAACACACCAGTCATCCAAGCTCGTTTGTTAGCACGGTACTCACAGTTCAGACTGTTCAAGTTTACATTCTTGAAGCACCTTGGTTTAGCATATTTCCCAATAATCCATAAAGGAAGTTTTTCCGAACCGTCCTCATTACAGCAAATAGCAACAGTTAGTCTTTCCTTGTCTTGTTTTTTCCCTTCAAGCTGCATTGTTGCAAGGGAATGATCCGGTTGAAGTCTAAAAAACAAACCTGTTTAAGATCAAAACATGTAAATAATTACATCACTAAAGTACAAAATATAAAATAAAATAATAAAAAAACAAACCTGTTTCATCCATATTAAAGATGTCTTTCATTTCAAACTGATCAACTTTGTCTCTTATGGATTTTAATTTGTCCTCCATGCCCTCCATTTCAACAGATCCACTCTCTCCAAAACGCCGGAAATTTTTAATTCCATATCTTGCTTTGAACTTTCCAAGCCAACCAATAGAAAAAGTAAAGTCTGGAGTATCCACTGGATACATATCTTTCATGAACTTTTTCGCCTTCTCGATGATTAGTTCACCTGTCATATTCACATGTTCTTGATATTGAAGAATCCATTCATAGAGAGATTTTTCTAGGTCAGGAAATTTTGCCGGTTTGTGTCGCTTAACATCGCCTCTTTCGGGAGCAAGTGAGAGATACTCTAAAGACCGCTTAACTGTATTCGATATTGTCGCTTGACTCACCTGCAAACCATAGTTACTATGAACCCATTCTTGCAATTGCTTTTGAGTGAGACTTGGATTATCCTTGTTGTGCTTGCATAATGCTCTTCGAATCTCGTCTGTCATTGTTGTTTTTTTCACACCTTTAAGATGGGAAGCCATGTTGTGTGTATGATTTGTTTGTGTTAACCTATTTTGATCTTGTATTTATATAGAAAATATTTTTAATGTCCATAAAGTGATACATTGAACACAAGAAGCATAATAAGGTGGGAGATTGAAGGTTTCTTTCAAATTGGGCCGTTCATTTGATATACATGCATTGTATACAATAATTAATAAAATATTAATTAATATATAGAGAATTTTTCTTCCAACCATTTGTATACTATAAATTAATAAAATATTAATTAATATATAAATTAATAATTATTAATTTATCGATTAATTAATAACTCTTTTAATTAATAAATTTTGGTGGTCCCAAGTGTATTATTTTATAGAGTTTCTACTGTATATATATATACAGTAGAAACTCGATAAATTAATACTCGATTATTTAATAAACTCTCTAAGATAATATTTTTTGCCGGTCCCGACTCGGGGATAGGGTGCTAAATTAATAATTCGCTAAAATTATAAGATAATACATTTTTGATAATTTCTTTAGACCCCATATAAAATATAAATTAATAATTCCTTATATATAGCATATTACATGAATGATTTATGAAGGTTTCTTGAAAAATGACTCAATTGTCTTTTGTTTTTTGTTGAAATCAATTTCCCCTTGAATCTCGTCTCTAATTTTCCTTAGCATGGTAAGAACTTCTGGTGTTGTTTTCTCATAGCTCAACAAGAAATTGTTCAATGTGATTGCCGCTTTAATAGCTTCGTTTCGCGAAGGGGGTTCCATTGTAGAACTTTCATCATCTTCTTCATCGATATCATCTTTATTAATTCCAATAACGCTTTCAATAATTTCTTCATCAGTCAACAACTGTGCAACTACATTTTCTTCTGGGTGAGTCAGAACATCTTCGACATCCATTGCATTGCGATAACCCAACTCTTTGATCAAATTCTGGAGTTCTTGAGTGCTTTCACCACCTTCATCCGAGTTCTCAAAAGTCATGTTATCTGTTGATCGAAGTTTACAATGACGAAAGCAGTTCGCAATTGTATTTGCACTAACATCCATAGTCCATGCTGAAATTGCAAGATTCATTGCATCTAATACATTTATTTTTGCTGGATTTGGAACCCCTAATTCATAACCCTCCAAAAGACTTCTATAAAATCGACGACGATAATGCATCTTAAAAGCTCGTATGATCCCCGCGTCACAAGGTTGAATTTTTGAAGTTGTGTTTGGTGGCAAAAAAAATAATTCAACATTTCGTAATCCTTCAATAATTTTTGGATGAGCAGGGCAATTATCCACAATCAAGAGAATTTTTCTTCCAACCATTTTTTTATCAAGTTGGCGAACATATTCTTCAAATAACACACCAGTCATCCAAGCTCGTTTGTTAGCACGGTACTCACAGTTCAGACTGTTCAAGTTTACATTCTTGAAGCACCTTGGTTTAGCATATTTCCCAATAATCCATAAAGGAAGTTTTTCCGAACCGTCCTCATTACAGCAAATAGCAACAGTTAGTCTTTCCTTGTCTTGTTTTTTCCCTTCAAGCTGCATTGTTGCAAGGGAATGATCCGGTTGAAGTCTAAAAAACAAACCTGTTTAAGATCAAAACATGTAAATAATTACATCACTAAAGTACAAAATATAAAATAAAATAATAAAAAAACAAACCTGTTTCATCCATATTAAAGATGTCTTTCATTTCAAACTGATCAACTTTGTCTCTTATGGATTTTAATTTGTCCTCCATGCCCTCCATTTCAACAGATCCACTCTCTCCAAAACGCCGGAAATTTTTAATTCCATATCTTGCTTTGAACTTTCCAAGCCAACCAATAGAAAAAGTAAAGTCTGGAGTATCCACTGGATACATATCTTTCATGAACTTTTTCGCCTTCTCGATGATTAGTTCACCTGTCATATTCACATGTTCTTGATATTGAAGAATCCATTCATAGAGAGATTTTTCTAGGTCAGGAAATTTTGCCGGTTTGTGTCGCTTAACATCGCCTCTTTCGGGAGCAAGTGAGAGATACTCTAAAGACCGCTTAACTGTATTCGATATTGTCGCTTGACTCACCTGCAAACCATAGTTACTATGAACCCATTCTTGCAATTGCTTTTGAGTGAGACTTGGATTATCCTTGTTGTGCTTGCATAATGCTCTTCGAATCTCGTCTGTCATTGTTGTTTTTTTCACACCTTTAAGATGGGAAGCCATGTTGTGTGTATGATTTGTTTGTGTTAACCTATTTTGATCTTGTATTTATATAGAAAATATTTTTAATGTCCATAAAGTGATACATTGAACACAAGAAGCATAATAAGGTGGGAGATTGAAGGTTTCTTTCAAATTGGGCCGTTCATTTGATATACATGCATTGTATACAATAATTAATAAAATATTAATTAATATATAGAGAATTTTTCTTCCAACCATTTGTATACTATAAATTAATAAAATATTAATTAATATATAAATTAATAATTATTAATTTATCGATTAATTAATAACTCTTTTAATTAATAAATTTTGGTGGTCCCAAGTGTATTATTTTATAGAGTTTCTACTATACTTATAAAACTACAACCCGCTGTTAAGAATCAAAGGCAACTTATTTACTATTGTTTGAGATAGAAAACCACACATCAAAACTCGTTAATAAATACCTAATGAACAATTCCCAGCAATTAGATCACACCTTACAACACTACATTGGTGTACTCATCTTAGAACGACCCTAGATCTATTTTTCTACAATTTTTAATGTGTTTTTGTTCGATTCCTTTGATATACACACTAAATAAATGATATAGATTAAGGACCGATACGTACCTTTGCTCGAAACACTGGAAATCGGCGATTTGTGACTTGGTTCTTAGCGGCGAGTTGCGAGTGTGTATGTGTGTGTGTTAGCCTTAATTATTATAAGTCAAACAAGAATGTTATCGGTCTAAGAAAGTCAAACTAGGTCTTGTATTGTAATAGGCTAGTCGGGTTCAACGGGCTGGGATTGTAATCTAATATTGTCCGTGTTTCGGGCTCAAAGCCCAAGTTTAGCCAAGCCTGGCCCGTTAAGAAAGCCCATGAGCCAACTAGAAGGCTAGGGTATAAAATCCCTTCACCACACTTGGTAAAGGGTGTTGGTTACATTTTTCTCACACACTTGTAACTCTCCATCTCTCTTTAATCTAATCTTTTCTTTATTTCTCTCTCTACTTTCTCTCTCTAAGATTCTTCTCATTTTCTAGCATCTTGGTATAATTAGTGTTGTGTAATGGATTAAATACATGGGATAACAGAGATTGTTAGCCTTATGTTCATATAAGTCAAACAAGAATGCAATGAATATGAGTATGTCGGTCAAGATCACAAGATGATCAAGAAAGTTAAATCAAGATGATTCAATTCAAGGAGATGATGCAAGATGAAAGATCTCAAGAACTCAAAGTTAAAAGATGAAGGCTCAAGATCATAATCACATATACAACACCGAAAGAATGTTATCGGTCATCTTAAGCATGAATGAACAAAGCCATTACAAACAAGAAAAGACAAAG
>BQNB010115983.1:2945-21449 GCA_026074375.1 Tanacetum coccineum
TTTGCGAGTAACCTAAAAAGACACATTCGTATGACTTTGGGTCAAACTTTGTAAGGTATTCTTTAGTTTTTAAAATGAAGCACTTGCTTCGAAACACTCTAAAGTAATCTAGAGTAGGTTTCCTATCTTTTAAGAGTTCGTAAGGTGTTTTTCCTAAGATGGCTCTAATTAGGATTCCGTTGAGAATGTATATTGAAGTATCTACTGTGAAGCACTTGCTTCCAAACACTCTAAAGTAATCTAGAGTAGGTTTCCTGCTCATTTCTTGAAGTGTCCCATTTTTCCTTTCAACCACGTCATTTGATTGAGGAGTGCGTGGAGCTGAGAAGTTATGTGTAATTCCATTGGCATTACAAAACTCTCCAAATTGCACCTCATTATCAAATTCTCTACCGTGGTGGTTCTTATTGACCCTATTATACATCCTAATTGCTTTTGAATTTTCTTACTAAATATTTCAAATTGATCGAAGGATTCGGTTTTGTCCTTAAGGAATCTCGTCCAAGTATACCTCCATAACTCCTTACGGCGGATGAACCAAAGAGATCCATATGAAGGAGTTCTAAGCATCTAGTCGTTGAGACTATATTCTTAACCTTGTGACTAGCATGAGCTTGTTTTCCAATTTTGCAAGCATCACAGAAGTGTTGATCAAACTTAAGCTTAGGTAAGTTTCTAACTAATTCCTTAGATGCTAACGATTGAATAAGACACATATTTGCGTGACCTAATCTCCTATGCCACAACATGGAATTTTCATCTATCGTTGCTAAACAAATTTAGTCTTTAGGCATATTTCCTAATTTCATCACATATAAGCCTTTCTTCCTAATACCTCTACCTATGACCTTACCATCCTTAGTGCTTTCACTATCATGTTCAGAAAAAGTTACTCTACACTCATTATCACATATTTTTCCTATACTTAACAAGTTAAATCTTAAGTTATCTACATGTTCTACATTATCTATTTTGAGAGAGTCATTCGAAATCGTACCTTTGCCAATGATGTTACCGCGAAGATTGCTACCAAAAATAACATTACCTCCGTTGTATGCCTTGTAGCTTGAGAAGAGCTTTCGGTTACCCGTCATGTGTTTAGAGCATCCACTATCCTTTATCCACTCATCGGGTACCAAGTCGACTCCAAGGCATATCTATTTATATAAGACAATAAATCAAACATTTGGTCCCTAATATCTCATGGGTCCAAAGTTGTTAGTGTTAAACATCCCTTGCATTTAATGCAATAGGTTGGGATGTGGAAATGGAAGACACATTTCCCATGGCATGTAACTTTGAGGTTGGTTTTGTCGGCCAACGTTTCTTTTTGGTTGCGATGTCTTAGGACGAGGATAATTATTATTGACTCTTCTAGGTGGTGGAGTTTTTGATCTAAAGTTTGGTTTTGAAAATCCAACTCCGGGTTTTAACGTTGGCTTGTAAAATCGTTTAACTTCATGATCACTAGCAACTGGAACTTTAATTTTGTTTACCATTATATGTTTTGGTCTAGGACCCAAAATGGATTTTTGAAAAGAAACAGATTTCTCAGAACCTGGTGAACAGACTGGCGGTCCCATAATTTCTTTGGGGGCCGCCTCTGCTATATGGGGGCCGCCCTTATTTAAGGGACCTCCACCAGGGGACGTTTCTTTTTGAGATTTCACAAATTTTATATACTTAGTTCCACTAGTTGATGCTTCAAGTGATATGAATCCCAAACCTAATTTATCTCCGGAGGGTTTTTGATTACTCAACATTTTATTTAAGCAATGTGTACTCTTTTCAAATTTTGTTAGTTTACTAGCTTCCTCTTTAAGTTTCTCATTTTCAATTTTAAGCAATTGACATTTTGTACATTCGAGATTTTTCTCGAATGTGGACAATTTTTCTTTTAGTTTGCTACGCTCATTTTCTAAGCTATTTCTAACGTTTTTAATCTTTTGTTATTTGTGATTATTTTTAGACTTATTTTGCATAGTTTGTCATATTCATTATCTAGAGCTAAATCATCTATTGATGAGTTTTTATCACTAAAGTATGAGGAATCGAAACATACCTCATTTGATGCTTAAGCTATGAGACACGTCTCGTCTTTAGCCTTCTCATCATCTTCTTCACCACTATCACTCCAAGAACCTCCGACGAACGCTCTTTGGTTCTTGTCCTTCGGTGGTTTTGGACATTCTCCAATAAGATGATTTGGATCACCGCATCTAAAATATTTTCTATCACTTTTTCCGTTCTTGTCATCTCGGCTTCTTTGGAACGTCCTTTTGTCGTTCCGATGTTGTCTCACGAATCTACCTCTTCTCTTGAAGAATTTCTTAAAGTCTCTAACCGCCATGGCGTATTCTTCGTCTTTACTACCAGAAGTCTAACACTCCTCATCACTAGATTCTTTCTTAGCCTTTAAAGCAAGAGATTTTCTTTCTCCCTTAGCTTTGAGATTTTCTTGATGATCATCTCGTGAACTTTGAGATTGTCGATGAGTTCATCAAGTGACAATGATGTTAAGTCTTTTAACTCTTCAATCGTCGTGACCTTTGCTCTCCATTTAGGATGTAAAGCCCTAAGAAACTTCCTAACATAATTCTTGCTAGAATAACCTTCATCAAGAGCTTTTAGACTAGTGATAATAGTATTAAATCTAGTAAAGCACTATCTATAGATTCGTCTTTAGAAATGACGAATTGCTTATATTGTTGTACCAAAAGGTCGATCTTGTTATCTTTGACTTGGTTATTACCTTGATGGGTGATTAACAAAGTTTTCCAAATTTATTTTGCCGTATTACACATGAAAATTCTTTCATATTCTTTTCTTGGCAAAGCATTGTAAATAACCATTTTGGCTTCGTTATTTTTCGCAAGCCTCTTTTTAAGATCATCACTTTGTTTTTCAAAAGGGATAACCTCATCTAATTTGGTTTTCGGATTTTGTTGAATAGGTTGAAAATCACCGTTAGTAATAACATGCCAAAGATCAAGATCTTTTGATTTAACATATGTTTTGAATCTATTTTTCCAATAAATAAAACTATCACTTTCAAAAAGTGGTGGTCTTTGCATGGATTGCCCTTCTAGATATTTGTCGAAATTCATAAATCGATCCAAGCTTTAAAATACAGAATATTTTAAAATTTTAAAGTGACCTCGGCTTCTGATACAAATTGTGAAAACTAGAAGGGGGGTTGAATAGTTTATAGGTTAATTTGCGTTTTAAAATTTTACATCTAAAATTTGTTAGATCTGAGTATATGTTCAACCAACCAACAATATGAACCAACAATATTTGTATCTACTAGTTATAACTAAACAAGCAATACATATGAATCACAACAATATAAAGAGATGAGGGAAGGAACAATCAAACAAAGATACCAAGATTTATAGTGGTTCGGCTACGAAGCTCCTCTTCGCCATGCTCCACTCCCCGAGTATCCTACTCGAGATTTCACTATGTCAACAAGCTCCCTTTAGGCGGAGAAAACTATTTAAACGTCGCTTACGTTGTGTGGAAAACTAGAAGGGGGTTGAATAGTTTTACCGCTTTTTAATTTAACGTATATGTTTGTTCGTAAACATTAGATTCGACTTTTTTTGAATTCAATGCTTGCACAATATGAACAATATAAGTGTATAATTGAAATGAACTAGGTACGAAAGAAGAGAAGGAGATACGATCCTAATTACTTATTAATTAATTTAATGATCCACTTATTATACTTAATGTGAAAGCAAGGATTGAATGATCATCTAATCATCAATTATCTCACAAATCCCAGCCCCTATAGCCTTTATAGTAACATGATTTGGTCCGACTGGTCCTGGTTGAAGCGCGCTATCATATTTGGCATTCTTATGGTCAAAGTAATATGCTCAATCACAATTAGCAAGAAGTAAATGAATCAGAATGATAATTAATAAGATAATCTTAGCCAAAAACTGTATTCAGACAATCAATATTATCGTCAATTAATGATAGTAATAAAAACATGATAATCGAACCAAACTGTATGATGATGATGATTGGGACCGGATTCTTCCTTCTTAAAAGGCTGAAGAGTACCGGAAAACGACTTGAGGAGATATCCCAGTCATCCCCTCAAAGGGAAGGGAGAAGGATGATTCTTAAGGCTGAATTCGGCCCCTATTTATAAGCTTCTGAGTGTGTTACGGCGTAATTGATTTGTGGGTTACACCGTAAACCCTTTAGCACACTTGTAGTAAATGCAATTTTGACTTCTGATTGGTTACGACGTAACTATAAAAAGTGTTACGCCGTAACCGTCAAATAATTTCTATAAATTTGTGATCTTCATTCCATATATGTAGATCTTTATGGTTACGGCGTAACTAGATATTGTGTTACGCCGTAACTCTAACTTTGACAAGATTTCCTTCTAAATATATGGTTACGGCGTAACTAGATATAATGTTATGCCGTAACGTGGTCCTTGATCTTCGTACTTGCTAAATATATGTTACGGTGTAACCATTTTTGGGGTTACGACGTAACATCCTTTAGAATTTACACTTTAAGTCTTTTTTCCCTTGTTTCTTGTCACATTCCTGTATTTCACTTGAAAACTACAAAATGATAGAAAATATCTCGTTTTCGAGTATTAGTGAAACATTTGCAGGTAATATAGGGGGTATTTTGACACCAAAAAGTATTAAATATTTGATGTTATCAAATATCCCCCCACTTGACTTCTGCTTGCCCTCAAGTAGAACCTGTTAGAACATTTCATAAAAAGATTTCTCGAGAATAATTTCAAGAAATGAATTTATAAAACTCTTATGCTAGAAAATATCAAAGCCGAACACCTCACAAAAAGGGGATAAAAAGTCAGTCAGCTCTCCACTAGTCTAAGTGTTTCATTTTCAGGGTGATCGCTCAATTGCACAGTCATAGTTTGTATTCTATCATAAGCTTGGAAAGTACACAAATCTGCACCAGTTAGAATTAGGGTCTAAATAATTCTTAAAGGCAACAAGGGTAATATGGTTTTAAAAGATGATAAAGGGGTTAGGATAGACATGGGATACACATTTAATGGTTGTTAATAAAAACACAAAACAAATAGTCTAAAATAATATAAGGTTGTCATAACTAGCTACTGTCCATCCATGAGTCCAAGAGTTTAAGTCTGAAAAATCTATCATCAATAATGGCTTACTACTGCCATTCTTCATAAGTATATGTTTGGAGGACTTTGGTGTAATAATGGGCTACTAGCTCCATTTTACTGAGATGTCTTGGTGCAATAATGAGCTACTAGCTCCATTTTATTTATATATATATATATATTTTATTTTGCACCATCTTTACATTTTTAGCACATGGGTGGCTTTTTGTTTCACCCTCTTTTCTTCATTTTCTTCATAATATGCAAATGTTACAGGAGTTTATATCTTTAATTATTGCCCCTGCAACATCCGATATTATACGCACATCCCCCCACTTGAGATAAACAATGTCGAAAGTGGTGATACAGGGGGGTCTTTATAGATCATAACTGATTGGTCTTCCACGAATGCATATAATTCTCGTTCCTATTCCCCCCTCCCCCCCCCCCCCCGAACCATGGACTTAAGTAGCCAGGAAATTCAACACAAAGAAAATTAAGACTATAGGGTAGGCTAAGGTGAAATGTTGTAACGATACATATAACATTGGGTGAAAACATAGATTGGTTTAACAAGGGTGATCTAGGGGTATCTTGCACTAATAATGAGTGCAACAAAAGGGTTTATCATGGGAGGTCGACAAGTCAGTGTAACAAGTCGATAAACACATACATATAGGCTATTTGGGTGATTTCCTAAGTGTTGCCTTCTTGAACTATCTATTCCTGCTAATCAATTAGGTCTCGAAATGATGTACAAGCCAAGTTCTAAAGTCTACAATACTACCGGCACACTTAATATTTTGGTGGATTTTTGAGTAATATGATGGAAACGGAATATTAGGCATAAATCTCACCAAGTATAATAAAGGGTAATGTGCATTCGGCAAAGATTAATTCTAGTTATTTAAGAAAAATTTGTCAAAAATTTTAAAATTGGCATAATTTTTAAAGAAAACTAGAAAATTAAAGGCAAAACATATGTCAAGTATTAATTCTACTCCTATCCCCCCACTTGATTTGTACAATATCCTAATTGTACCATAAGGAAATGAAATAAAAAGGAAAGATAGAATCAAGAAACTTTTCTGGAATTGCTCGGTATGATGAAGAGACAACATGCTCTAAGCCATGCTCCAAGTCTGCTTCCTCAAGCAATCATCCCATCATCATCAACATGGTATCAAACGAATCCGGATTTCACATGCGTCCCTGTAGCCAAGTATCAACTTCGCATGCTTCAACCTGTATAGCTACAAGAAAGCTAATACCAAAGCATAAATCTGGAAAAAAGTAAGATACCAAAATGTACAAAATAATACAAGAAATACAATCCTAACTCACTTTCGTAGGAATCATGGTTGCATTTAGCGTATGCAACAAGCCTTTTAAACCACTCAGTGGCCTAAGTGGACGAGTGAAGTCTCGTGAGGGTTTCCAGAGAACGTACCCACAAAGTTCATTTACCAATATACACGGTTTAGAAATGTTTCAAACTTGATTATTAAGTTTTTTAGAAAGAGGTTACGGCGTAACCATCATGGTTACGCCGTAATCATATGATACTTTTTTTTAGAAAATTTCATTAAGCATGTTACGGCGTAACCTTGTAAGGGATTACGTCGTAATGGTCTTGTTTACGGCGTAACTAAGTTGGTTACGCCGTAATTGCTGCATCAACAACAATTTTACCATATGATTATGAATTGAGATGATCATGAATTTTGCTCTATTTCAGTTAAAACCTGCAAAACCAAGTTAGAAACATACAAACCAACTAATATGCAAAAATTGAAATAAAATAAGACAAAACATGAATTAAAAGATAGGCATGGGGTGCCTCCCACGAAGCGCTTGTTTTTGTTTGAGTCTCTAGCTTGACTCCACCCTTATTTACTAGGTAACCGGGTATCCATCCCCTCACTTGGGATCAAGTGTGGGTGGAAGTAGCAATAGACACCCTTAGGGTGTAAGTAAGCTACAGGATAGAGAAATGATGAATAGAAAGCATACCTTCCAGGAGATGTAATGTCCCTGTCTACCTTACATGGTTTAGATGTTTTAAACACTCCATATAAGGGACTTATTAGTTGAGTATGAATGAAAGGCTCGGTATTAATGATAACTAAATGCACCTGAATTTCCATAAAATTTGATTGAGGTCTCATAGCTAGAATTCTTTCAAGCTCTTCTAGATCCTTAGTAGGACCAGCCTCCTCGTCAATCGTGGCTACATTCAAGATCTCATCACCGAATTCTTCCAAAAGTTCATCCAAAATTGATTTACTAGCCAGTGCTACATAATCATCATTAGGTGGTGTGGTGTGAAGTTTCTAGTTCAAAGGTTTCACTATTATTGTCTATTTCACCAGGGACGTTAAAAAATATTCCTAAATTCTTCTACGTCCACGACCGTAATATCTAACTATCAAAGTATCCTCATCATCACCATCATCCTCCTGATACTCCTCCTAAAATTAAAAAAAAAAAAAAAAAAAAAAAAAAAAAATAAAAAAAAAAAAAAAAAAAAAAAAAAAAAAAAAAAAAAAAAGTGGAATCATCATCCTGTTCCCAAATACTATCCTGAACTATATCATGCCCCATTCGCTTCATGTTTTCAGCTCATGTTCTAAATAAGTCATCCAAGATTTCATCAAAGTCGGAATCCTTCTTACTAGTGTTAGGTGTGTGTGTGGTGGTTGAGCGAAAAATTAAGGTGTGAAACCATAGGAGTGATTACTGAGTGGATTCATTCCTAAGCCTTGTTTAGCAACGTATAGATTATATTCTGCTATAGTCATATTTTTAATGTCTACATCGTTGCTCTCATTAATAGATACAAAATAATTCGTATGATATGGTTAAACAGGTAGAAAACAAGGGTGTGGAGGAGTTAAGTTATGAGAGTACGGATAGCTAAAAGTCTTACTCTTATTCCGGTTAAAAGAGTCAACATTCTCCTCATTATACTTTGTTGGACTTCTTCTGGATCGAACATCATCCCATACTCTCCTTTCTTTCACAGCTTTATACTCAAGGTACTCGCTTATCGTCATGTTCTCAGTGTCAGGCTCCATTTCCATGTTTCTTGAAAATCAAACAAGAGATAACAGTAGATTGTGCTATTACAAGGAAACAAATACTGAAATAAAATTTATACAAAACTCAAATTTAAAACCTAATTAGCTCCCCGGCAACGGCGCCAAAAACTTGATGCGTATTTTCTTTTAACTATATTTTTTACCAAGTTTTAAATTTATAAAACTCGTTTCACCTTACAAAAGCACTAACGGGCAGAGAACCCGGTCGTGAGTAGTGTAGTTTTGGTAAATCCGAGGTCGTCTCAAGAGCTAAAAGTCGGTTACAAATCTGAGTTTAAGTTGGTTGTCACGTTTAAAAAGCTGTTTTGATGAAAAGAATAAATATTAATTAAAATGAACTAGGTACGAAAGAAGATAATGAGATACGGTCCTAATTACTTATTAATTAATTTAATGATCCACTTATTCTACTTATGTGAAAGCAAGGATTGAATGATCATCTAATCCTTAATTATCTCGTAAATCCCAGCCCCTATAGCCTTTATTATAACACCTCGTGTTTTAGGTCATTGTACGACATTATGTAATTCACAATTTATTTTTAGGGTTTTACGCGTTTGCTCTTAAATCGTAATCGTTAAGCTAAATCGCGTAAACTAAAAATGATCATTCAATGTAAACGGGCATTAAACGATTAAACGTTTACATCAAGCAAGTGTTAAATGATTATTATGAGGATAATTATCAACTTTGTTCATCTTATTTTTATTGGTTACGTAAAATGCTTACGTTTCGCGATAAAATGCGTTTCGGCATTCCCGGAAGCACCAAAACCTATCTACGCTTAAGCAAATACCCACGATTATACCCAATACACAAAATAATCAAAATATCATCCCATATATGTCAAGGTGGCCGGATATGCAAGGGATAGGACCAAGAAATATCTATTTCATGACTACTTGCCCTAAAATATCAAGATAAGGCTTATCTTAGGGAACCAAGTCTTACACCTTTACATACACTTGACCACTTGCCCTAGAAATCCTCCTTTGGTTCCTTGACTTAGTCCTCTATGTATATAAGGCCTTAGCTAAGCAAGTAAACCACATCTCTCATTTACAAAGTGTAAACAAGAACAAAACCCTCCCTTTCTCTCTATACATAGCCACGGCTCAAAATTATTATCTTAAGCAATCCATACAAAATTTTCTACCACATATACAAGCATACACACATCATATCTAAGACCTACTAAGGTGGTTTCAAGGCTTGGTTAACCATTTGCAAGGAAGGAAGCAAGAAAAGGAAGCTAGGGTTTACTTGGGAAAATTAGGGTTTTCACCTTATATTTTCAAGCCAAGGGTTGTAATCACAAGGGTGTGATTGTTATTCTTTTCTCTACTCATCCACTCAAGGTTATTTAAAACCCTAATCAATTCATACTTATGATTTTATGTGTTCATATGTTCTATTTAGCTAAACCACCATTTAGGGTACTTTTGAATATGTAAAATGAATTTTTACATATGATCAATGTTTTGTGAACTTATTTACATGTTATATAGATGCTAATATGATGATATAATGAAATTATAACTCTTGTACACACTTGGTTTAAGTATAAAAAGTTCATGAGTAAACATGTTAAAATTAGGGTTTCATTAACAACTTTTGATTAACAACGACTACATTTTCCTTCTCAATTTGTATTGTCGACTGACCGACCAAAACTTTCAATTTGGAGGGGCAGAGGCGAAGACATTTGACGTATTTGTTTTTTATGCATCTCGATGATTCAACATCTTGTCCCTACAACCCATCAGTTTTTGTTGTAGGAAACCGTAATTCTTCAAACTTTGTCACCACCCAGTCTTTCTTCTGAGCCGATTCCCGTTTAATTCTAAACTTGGTCGCCATTGAAACCACAAACACTTGTGTGTTACTCCTCGAGGTACCCGACGTGCTCTCGGATTTGGTTATTTTAGCAAGCACGTCCAGAGGGATGTGGTCTCGGATCTTCGCCGAATAGCTCGGAGTGTCCTCCTTCAACAGGAGCCTGGAGAACAACCGGATTCCGCCAGCATCAACTTGACATCTCTTGGAATCACACCTTTCGCCAGCGAGTCCCTGCTGTCTTTATGTAAACGATCTTTTCATTAAATTCCTTCATAAATGCTTTCTTCGCCGATTACCAAAACATCAACCTGGTCTATATATTACACCACTTTTACCCAAACGTATACAAAGTTGGCATATGACTTTAGGGAAACTTCTCTAATTTATCTCTACGCTGAAGCCGAATGTGGCAACGTAAGCATATCTTGCTACATAGACGGGAGACGAGTATGTTAATTCGGCAATAACCTTCCCCAAAAACTGTTCTTCCTTATGGTCTCTACCGACTTTTTGGATCCTTCGAAAACTGTGCGATCAAAGGTGAGAACACAAAGAAAATAGTATCTCCTCTACAGGCTATCCAACGTTGAAAGTCTTAGGTCGAGGGGCGTTTCCGATATTATGTAGTGGATGGGATACTGGAGTGAATATCTGATGGCGAGTATTAGTCGTGAGACTTCGGGATTTTGAGCAGAGAGTTTTATTGTTAGTTACTAGTGAATTCGGATTAGTTATTATGTGGTTGGTTTTAGGGATTTTGTTGTGTCGTGGGTGGAGTTGGTTGTACATATTTGCTGGATATGTGGTGGGTTAAGTTGATGTTGAAATCGATTTGAAGTAGTTGTTGTACATTTGACATAGTATATTGGGTACCAAACGAGGGATATTGTGAGAACGATATTGAGTGTTGAGATGAAAATGTTGCAGGATTTGAAGAAGATGACTAGTTTGGAGGTTGAGGAGGCATCCCGACGAGAGAATTGGAAAAAAAGTATTATTTGGGTGAGACATTGTTTAGTTATCTATTTTTGAATTGTGAATAAAGTTAGTATGTGTTGCTAAGCCTAGATGTATTATAGATGCAAGACAGGTTCGTTATACGTGGCTGAGAGAAGATTAGGTGATACATCTATGCGCAGGGCGAGACGGAAATAATAATTGTGAAAATATATAAAATACCAGAGGTTGAGATCAATGAAGATCCAGTATTTATCAAAGATCCAATGGACCAATCATAGCCACCTCCATTTTTTATTAAATTTTAAAAAAACCCACTTTCCACCTCTTTTTTAAAATTAAAATATCTTGCAAACGGTAAATCGTTAAACGACATAAATAACACCACCCTCCCGCGACGGAAATAAATCATCATTTCTAACGTTAGGTGGTTCGTACTTCTATTATAGAGTATGAAACTAGGATCGTGATGATGTGTCGGAACTTTTTTTTTGATTATTTTTAGTCCTCTTGTGGAGTCTAGAACAAAATATCACATGTGATTTCCACAAAATCACATGTGATTTTTATCACAAAATCACATCTGTGATTTTGTAAAAACAAATCACAAGTGATTTCCTATAATCACATGTTGTGATCTCCTAGACAATGACTAAAAAAACTAAAATTGTCGGAAAACAAGATTCTAGATCGATCTGCAGTGTCCCACACAACCTTACACATCCCGCCAAGGCGAAAACGCGAGGCGTAACGAGAAAGGATATCATCACAACACAATGGCGTCTATACAGAGAATTCTAAATGAAAAAAAATAAGTAAAGCATAGACGCAAAGTGTCATAACAATACCCATAAAACTAACCAAAAATCCCCAAAAGGGCGTCCATTATTGATGAACATAAATATTTTACCCGGCCAATAGAAAGACATGCAACAGTAGTCCATAATCAAACAATGCAATACTCAAGACATAAAAACAATAAACACCCATGACATCCATATGGTGCTCCTCGGTCTCTTTCTAGCCACTTCTCTCTATCTTATCCCCATGATGCTCACCTGAAAATGATGCTTAAACGTCAACATAATGTTGGTGAGAGTCATAGGTTTAAGACACGCCAATAACTCGCTTTGAAATCACTGTGATAAATAAAACATAGCATAGCAGGACATACAACGAACTATCATACAAGCTAACATGCAATCACATCAATCCACATTGAGACGTTCACGCTCAATGATCACAAACATAGAAACTAAACGTATCCCAATCCACATAAACGAGACGATCACGCTCACTATCAACAATCCACAACAATGAGACGATCACGCTCACTACTAACAATCCATTCATGCCTTGAGACGGTCACGCTCAAGCACAACAATCCATATCATATTAGCAAGTAGCACATAACATACAATAGTCTCGTATAGCCCATGCCTCATTTAAAACACATTATCACAGTAACTAAAACATTTAAACTCATAGCATCATTTTCACCCCAAGAAAACATAAGAAAAAGGGGCTATGAAACTCACCTGATGCTTAAGCAAATTCCAAATCCTTGCACGAAACTAAACAATCAAAACAAACACGTGTTACACGCGACCAAGCCAATTGCTTATGCCCATGTAACAATCATATGATGGATGTCTAAGGTGTTTAATTACCCTCATGGGTCACCACGACACCATGCCCAACCTTAACCAACATGTATACACACTTTTTCAAAGTCTTACAATTTACCCGAAAACGCAGAATTTTGACATCACTTTACCATTTTCTAAACCATACCTACTGAGCTTTATAAATTTTACCAAAAATCACAGGTTCAATATCATGAATTTACTATCTCCATGATTTTTCCACTAATTTATTTCCCCTCTTAAGTGCCCCAAATAAAATCAAACTTTTAACTACTCAGTTTCGGATCTGAACGAACACTAAAAAGTTTGGACCTAAAAACCATACTTAGACTCCAAATCAGAAGCTCTCCTTTGGGGAATTTTTAATAGACACATAGAACTAAACTCCTGTAGGTTGGCTAACCCTAATTCAAATTTTAAGTGGGGGTTTTACACCTCGTAATCTGACCTAAATCTGACCCGAATTTACTGCTTTGACAACTTTTCTCGTAACCAACATTTGAATGACTTCCCGACCTTAAAAACTTTCGAGGCCGGATGTTCTGGAAACTAGACTCTCTGAGCTACATCATAGACACCGGAAACTTGACAAAAGCTATTACCATCATCGAGATAACAGCCGAACAACACAGCCCTAAATTCTGCCCTAATCTAAATCAAGTTCTAACGCGATCTAAACCCTAACGAATACACCCATATGATCCTAATTAAACCCTAATCATTGTAATATGATTAAACATCATTAATTTACAGATTTAATGAAACCCTAATTATCCATCTTAATAATTGTTACATGAATTAATGATTAATAATTAACAAAGATAAATTAATACTCACCTTAGAACTTGTTTTCTTCACAAAAAGCAAAACCCTAATTTTTTTCTCCTCTTTTCTCTTTGGTCGACCGGTTCTCACAAGGGGGAGGGTTTAGGGATTTTATTTTGTATTTATAGGCCTCAATATAAATCCTAGATAATTCCTAATTAGAATTTGTTTCCAATTACAACTCTTTTTTTTTTCTTTTCCTTTTCTTTTTCCCAAAAACTGGCCGAATGGCCCTTTATATATATATATATATATATATATATATATATATATTAATTAACTAATTACTTGTATTACCTTAATTTTCTACAAAAACCTAAGCTTATTTGCGCATACCTTTTTGCATAAACGCACTTTACACAACCTTTAAAAATAAATAACTTTCATTTTTATTAAACCTAACTTTCCAAAAATAGAAATTTCATTTCTTTCTTATTCTAACCACTAACACCTATTCATACCTAACATTACTAACACATAAATACGTATACATAATAATACTTACACGATAAATTACTAAAACGCTCAAATCACGAAATCATTTCCTTGTCACCAAAAGTGAACGAAATTAACTCCACAAAATCCAACACAAATCCAATCCCAATGAGATGATCACGCTCAATGGATTGATTACCAAATCTCACATATCCCACATAAACACATATAAACACGTATAAACACAAATAATACCTAACCCATACATTGCAACAGATACATAAGTCAACACTAGTAGTTTGACTAACATGCCCAAGTCATGGTTGTCACAGTTGTAGTCTTTGACATTTGCTTTCTTGCAATCTTTGGCAAAATGTCTTTCTTTCTTGCAATTATAGCACTTAACTTTGCTCAAATCCCGTTTCTTCCCATCATCTTTCTTTTCTTCTGAGTTTACATACTCTGGTTTCTTGTTTGCTGAAGTGGATGCTGAAGTAGTTCTCAAATTGTTATTCATTGGCTTAGCATAATACTTCTTTCTATTAAAATCTTTGGCTAACAACGCGGTATTATTTTTCAAATCATTGATATCTTCATCATCACTCCCATCTGAATCTGATTGAACTACAACTTTCTCTTTGCTTTTATTCACTTTTGTTTTCTCATCAACCAATGCTAATGAATCTAAAGTAACCACAACTGCTTTCTTCTTATATCCCATAGCATCATTCACACCACCTTGGTTTTGCTTCAGAATGTTGTAAAAAGCATCAATATTGATATCTATTAAGTTCTTGGTTTTCCTCATCAGTGTACCATATTATTTCCATTCTGGTTGCAGATTATTCAAGACCTTGTAATTCAACACACAATTATCTTTCTTATAACCACACTTCTTTAAATCATTAATCACTTGTAAGTAACGCAGATAAGTATCATGCAACTGCTCTCCTTCAGGAGCTTTAAATGTCTCGTACTTATACAAGATTGCAGCTTTCCTATCTTGTTCACCATACTCAAAACCACGTATCTTCCTTTCAAGAGCATCTCATAAATCTTTAGCACTATCATTGCTATCGATGAGAGAATAAATGTCAATTGGAAGCCCTTTAATCAAAATAGATCTTACAAGAAGATCAATCTTTCGATCCTTTTTCTCTTCAGCAGTCCAAAATTTGGGATCTTTAAGAGTTGGAGGTGCATTTGGTGTAGTTCCAGCAAGTGACACTTGAGCAACAACGGGCAATGGTTGTTCACCATGAGTAATAGAATGAATCATTGTTTGACCATTCGTTTTCTCTTCAAGATAGTTTAAAAACCTTTCATGCCAAAAGGTCGGGTGATTATCCAACAAGACTTTGACAATCTAGAAGCAGAACTCCAACAAGCTCGTGCTCAAATTTCTAAACTTCAGAAGAAGCAGATGGGAAATAACCACAAAATTTCTCTGGCTCGCTTCAGAATTACTGATCTAGAACACATCATCAACGATATCCAGATTCGTCATCAAGAAGATAAGGAAAGTCTTCTGAATGCCATCAATGAACTCAAGATCAGCCAAGAAGGACCATCGGACTATTAGATTAGATCTTAGTTATCGCTTTTATTAGAACCTAGCCACGGGATGTGTGGTATAAATAAAAACACTTGTCAAATCTTGACTATGTATAGTACAAAGGCAAGTTGTTCATGATATAATACAATGGCAATCCCGTTATATACCTTGTTATTTCATAATACCGACTTATCTCTCTTGCATCATCATCTCCGTCATCATCATTATGAATCATACCCTGACTTCTAAATAAATCATAGATACTTATTTGATATGAATTATCTATGATTTCGATATCACTATTGTGACAATGTTTATTTTTGCACTTTAATCATTTTAAGACTTGTGATATCATTCTTATTACGTGTTGTCTTATGTTGATAGAATGCCTCCCAAAAGGACGTCAACATCTGAAGCACCGGCCATGACTCAAGCTGCCATTAAGAAACTAGTTGCTGACAGTGTCACTGCGGCTCTGGAAGCACAAGCTGCAACAATGGCAGGTACTAGTAATCCCAACAGGAACACCGGACCTACTGGAACTCCTGTAGCAAAAACGGGAAACTATAAAGAGTTCATAAGCTGTCAACCTTTCTACTTCAATGGTACGGAAGGAGCAGTTGGCCTCATCCGCTGGTTTGAACGGACTGAATCAGTATTCTCTCGAAGCAAATGTACCGAGGAAAACAAAGTAACATTTGCTACTGGTACCCTTACTGATGATGCCTTGTCCTGGTGGAATGCATACGCCCAACCTATGGGAGTAGATCAAGCCAATCAAATCACCTGGACTGAATTGAAAAGGCTCTTAACAAACAAGTATTGTCCTCGAACTGAAGTCAGAAAGATGGAAGATGAACTTTACAATCTGACTGTAAAGGGAAATGATCTCAAACCTTACGTTAGAAGATTCCAAGAATTAGCAGTCTTATGCCCAAACATGGTACCAAACACCGAGAAACTCCTGGAAGCCTTTATCGGAGGATTACCTAGAAGTATTGAAGGAAATGTTACCGCCTCGAAGCCTCAAACTTTAGAGGAAGCCATTAACATAGCCCAAAGGCTAATGGATCAGGTAACAAAGCACACTCCGGTGCAAGTATCAAGTGACCACAAACAAAAATTGGACGACAGAAGAACTTTCAACAACAACAACAATTACTGCAACAACAACAACTACCATAACACCAACACCAATCACTACAATAATCACCAACCACAACAAAACTGAAGGCAAGAATCTGTCAAAGCTTATGCTGGCATTCCTGCTGAGAACAATAGGTACGCTAGAAACCTCCCATTATGTAGAAAATATGATCTACATCACACAGGACCTTGTACTGTTAAGTGTAAAACTTGCAACAAGGTGGGCCATTTGACCAAGAACTGCCGAAACAAGAGGCCAGCCACTGGAAGTAATCAGCTACCAGTGATAGTTATTTGTCATGCTTGTGGAGAGAAAGGGAATTATACAAATCATTGCTGAAAGACCAACATCAATGCCTAGGGAGGAGCCTACATGCTAAGAGATAGGAATGCTCATCAAGACCCGAACATAGTTACGGGTATGTTTCTCCTAAACCAGCATTTAGCTAGAGTATTATTTGATTCCGGAGTCGATAAAAGCTTCATATCCATATCTCTTGCCTCTATACTAAATATCCCGCCTATTACAATAGATACCTTATACGATATCGAAATGGCTAACGGAAATCTAGTAAGCACAAACACCATTATCTAGGGTTGCACCCTAACCTTGTTAAATCAATCTTTCAAAATCGATCTCATGCCGATTCAACTCGGTAGTTTTGACGTCGTCGTTGGTATGGATTGGTTGTCCAAGTATCATGCCAGAATTATCTGTGATGAGAAAGTCGTCCACATTCCCATCAACGGTGAATTTTTAATCATCCGAGGTGATCGAAGTAAAACTCGACTAAGCCTCATATCCTGTATAAAAACCGAAAGGTATATATCCAGAGGATGTTAATTTTTCGTAGCCCAAGTAATGAAAAAAAAGCCAAACGAGAAACGACTAGAAGATATCCCAGTAGTCAGAGAATTCCCAGAAGTTTTTCCTGAAGATCTACCTGGCCTTCCTCCCATTCGCCAAGTAGAATTCCAAATCAATTTAATTCCAGGAGCAGCACCTTTAGCCCGCACACCTTATAGATTAGCTCCTTCAGAAATGCAGGAACTATCTAACCAACTTTAAGATTTAGCAGACCAAGGTTTTATACGACCAAGTACTTCACCCTGGGGATCTCCTGTCTTATTTGTTAAAAAGAAAGACGGATCTTTCAGAATGTGTATCGATTACCGGGAGTTGAATAAACTTACTGTAAAGAATCGTTACCCATTACCTAGAATCGATGACTTATTCGATCAACTTCAAGGTTCGAGTGTCTACTAAAAAATCAACTTAAGATCAGGCTATCATCAACTGAGAGTAAGGGATGAAGATATTCCTAAGACTGCTTTCAGAACAAGATATGGACACTACGAATTTCAAGTGATGTCATTTGGTTTAACTAACGCACCTGTTGTATTCATGCATCTCATGAATCGTGTGTGTAAACCATACATGGATAAATTTGTGATAGTATTCATCGATGATATTCTCATTTACTCTCGTAACAAAGAAGAGCATGCAAATCATTTGAGAATAATCTTGGAATTACTCAGAAAAGAGAAATTGTATGCAAAGTTCTCTAAATGTAATTTCTGGATTCGTATTGTGCAATTTCTTGGACATTTAATTGATAGTCAAGGACTTCATGTTGATCCCGCCAAGATTGAAGTAGTTAAGAATTGGACATCTCCTACTACACCCACAGAAATACGTGAATTCTTAGGACTAGCCAGCTATTATCAGAGATTTATCAAAGATTTTTCGAAGATTACAAAGTTTTTGACTGAATTAACTCAGAAAAACAAGAAGTATATCTGGGGCGAAGACCAAGAATCAGCTTTTCAACTGCTAAAACAAAAGCTATGTGAAGCTCCAAT
>BQNB010115984.1:5816-21448 GCA_026074375.1 Tanacetum coccineum
TATTGATTCTGACTGTTTCGGGAAGTGTTTTCAAGATTCCTCTTGTTTTCAGCTTGTCTTTCCGCCATGGTACTGACTCTATTGTCCATCAATTCTGTGGCTATTTCAATAGCCTCTTGCATGGTCTTTGGCTTTGAAGCCACGATGTTTCCATGGATCATGTCGGGCAATCCCCCGACATACCTTTCAATTTTATCCGCCTCCTCAGGGAACATTCTAACACACAGAAGTACATGGAGAAAGGGTTTCCTATCTTTCTGGCACAAGTTACTACAAAAGAGACTGAAGACAAGTCGGAGAAGAAGCGACTTGAGGACGTATCGATCATTCAAAATTTTCCTGACGTATTTCCTAAAGACTTGTTGGGTCTCCCTCTGACTCGACAAGTGGAATTCTAAATCGATTTGATACCTGGTACTGCACCTGTAGCACGGGCACCTTATCGATTGGCCCCGACTAAAATGAAAGAATTATCGTACCAACTGAAGGAGCTATCCGACAAAGGCTTTATAAGACCCAGTTCCTCACCCTGGGGAGCTCCGGTCTTGTTTGTCAAGAAGAAAGACGGATCATTCCAGATGTGCATTGATTACCAGGAATTAAATAAACTAACGGTGAAGAACCGTTATCCGCTCCCAAGAATTGATGATTTATTTGATCAGCTCCAAGGGTCGAGTGTTTACTCGAAAATCGACCTAAGGTCAGGTTATCACCAATTGAGGGTTCGAGAAGAAGACATTCCAAAAACTGCCTTCAGAACTCGTTATGGCCATTACGAATTTCAAGTTATGCCGTTTGGTTTGACAAACGCACCTGCCGTATTCATGGACCTTATGAATCGGGTATGCAAACCATATCTAGATAAATTCGTAATTGTCTTTATTGACGATATTCTGATATATTCGAAGAACAAGAAAGAACATGAAGAACACCTTAAGCAAATCTTAGAATTGCTTAAGAAGGAGAAATTGTATGCCAAGTTTTCCAAATGTGAATTTTGGATTCCCAAGGTACAGTTCCTCGGTCATGTGATCGATAGTGAAGGAATTCATGTGGATCCAGCCAAGATTGAATCTATTAAAGATTGGACATCTCCTAAGTTAAACCACGGAAGATTCCCGTCAAATTTAGGTCTTGCTGGTGGTATTTACCGATGATTATTGAAGGGTTTTTAAAGTCGCCAAACCCAATAACTAAGTCTTACTCAAAAAAGAAGGTCAAGTTTGAATGGGGCGACAAACAAGAAGCAGGCTTTTCTCTGTTGAAGCAATAGTTGTGCAGTGCACCAATCCTTGCATTACCTGAAGGAAGTGAAGATTTCATCGCATACTGCGATGCTTTGAAGAAGGGTTTGGGCGCTGTATTGATGCAGAGAGAAAAAGTGATTTCTTATGCATCCCGCCAGTTTGAATTTTTTTGAGAAGATCTTTAAACTCATGATTTGATAATCTGGTGACAGTGGTGTTCGCTTTAGATCTGGAGACACTATTTATATGGAAACTAAGTGTACATTGTTCACCGATCACAAGAAGCTGGCAACACATTTTAGATCAAAAAGAGTGAAACATGAGGCAAACGCCCGATGGTTAGAGTTGCTAAGTGATTACGATTGCGATATTCGTTATCACCCGGGGAAAGCAAATGTCGTTGCTGATGCTTTGAGCAGGAAAGAACGAGAACCACCGTTAAGGGTTCGAGCCTTAGTTATGACTATTAGTTTGGATCTTCCCAAACAAATCTTAAATGCTCAGACTGAAGGGCGAGAAAACCAGAGAACTTAAAGTGAAGACGTGGGGGGAATTGTTGATTGAAAATGGCTAACTTTCAGAAGCAATTAGAGAACAAAAGTTGGAACCACGTGCGGATGGAACCCTGTGCCTCAATGGCAGGAGCTGGTTACCTTGTTATGGCGATTTGCGGACTGTGATCATGTACGAGTCCCATAAATCAAAATACTCTATTCATCCGGGTTCCGACAAAATGTACCAAGACATGAGAAGCTATATTGGTGGCCCATACAGGAAAGTGACCATAGCCACTTATGTTAACAAGTGTTTGACCTGTTTGCTAAGGGCAAGCGCGAACATTAAAGGCATCAGGATTGTTGCTACAACCTAAAAGATACCCAAATGGAAGTGGGACAACATCACTATGAATTTTGTCACGAAGCTTCCTAAGACGTCTCAAGGCTATGACACAATTTGGGTGATCGTTGACCGACTCACTAAGTCTGCAATCTTCACACCGATGAGAGAGACTGATCCTATGGATAAATTGGCAAGAATTTACTAAAAGGAGTTGTCACGAGACATGAATACCTGTCTCATCATTGTGATGTGACCAAGATTTCATATCAATTTCTGGAGGTCACTTCAAAATGCTTTGGGTAACTATTTAGATATGAGTTCTGCGTACATCACAAACAGAAGGGCAGAGTGAGAGGACCATAACTCTCGAGGATATGCTGCGTGCTTGTGTGATCGACTTTGGAAAGGGTCGGAGTTAACCATTTACCATTTGTCGGTTCTCATATAACATTAGCATCACGCTAGCATCAAGGCCGCACCGTGTGAGGCTCACTTTATGGTCGAAAATGTCGTTCATACCTGTTTGTGGACCAAAGTATAGAGAAAGCTTCAAATACTCGGTCCGAATTAATTCAAGAGACCCACTGAGAAAATCATCCAGTTCAGCAAAGGATGGCAAAGCTGCTCGTCGATCGACAGAAGAGTTACGCCGATCTGAAGCGTAAACCAATGGAATTCCAAGTCGGGGATAAAGTTATGCTTAAAGTCTCAGCCTTGGAAAGGAGTTGTACGTTTTGGCAAACGGGGAAGTTAAACTAGGATCATGTTTGGACCTTTTAAGGTGATAGAAAGGGTTGGAGAAGTTGCGTACAAGCTTGAACTTCCAGAAGAGTTAAGCAGAGTTCATAATACGTTTCATGTATCTAATCTGAAAAAGTGTCATGCCGACGAACCATTAGCCGTTCCGTTGGATGGACTTAATTTGGACGACAAACTCCATTTTGTTGAGGAACCGGTAGAAATAGTGGGCCGTGAAGTTAAACGGTTGAAGCGAAGTCGGATCCCATTGGTCAAAGTTCGATGGAACTCCAAGAGAGGTCCTGAGTTCACGTGGGAACGTGAAGACCAATTCAAGAAGAAATATCCACACCTCTTCACCAAGACCACACCGTCGTCAAGTGCTGCATTGTGAGCCTTGAGGACAAGGCTCGTTTAACGGGGGAAGTCTATAACACCCTGTGTTTTCAAGTCATTGACGACATCAATAAATCCACAATGTACCTTTTGTATTGTACGCGTTTGCTGGAAATTGTAAACGTTAGGTTAAATCGCGTACGCCAAATATTATCGTTTAATGTGAACGGGCATCAAACCATCAAACATTTACATCAATCATGTGTTATATAATTATTTTGATAATAATTATGGTCGTTGTTCATTTTATTTTTATCGGATACGTAAAGTGTATACGTTTCGCGATAAATTACGTTTAAGCATAACCGGAAGCACGTTAATTTATTAACGCTTCAACAAATACCCACGATTATACCCAATACCTAAAGTTTTATTAAACTTTAGCCAAGTAAATGTTATTTACACATTGTACACTAGAAAATATAGCAATACACAAATGCATGCAAGTTGACACATCTTATTTACAAATTACAACTTGTAACTTTCACATATTTTACTAAGTAATGTGTTATATATCAAAAAACTTCTAGAAGCCCTCCCCCCCTCATTTCACATGGCACAACACTAATGATATAAGAAATGAGTCATTTCTCTAACACCTTGGTCAAATTTACATCTCATGCATTTAAAACCAAGCCATCCTTTGTCTCCTTGACAAACATTTTTCCTTAAGACTCTCACCTTGTCTTTGAATACTATTGCAATCTTTTTTGACCATCTACATCTTATATACATGCATTACTAGCAAGGATAACTCTTACATGCATAAACACTTAGAGAAAAATTCACAAACACTCCCTCTTGCTCACATATAAGCCACGGCTCACGCATCCCTCTCTAATAAATCCATACAAAATTTTATTCAACCTATACCCTTCTATACACATCCATTATAAGACATTCTAAGGTATTTCCAAGCATTGGCTAAGCATTTTCAAGTAATAATCAAGAAAAGGAAGACTAGGGTTTTATTAAGTAAACAAGGATTTTCTTAAGTGCAAGCTTGGATTTTAGGGCTAAACAAGGGTTTAGCATTTGTTTGTCACCATCATCATTCGTCATAAGGTCTACTTTAAACCTTTATGCTTTCATTTTATAAGTTTTCATGCATATGTTTATTCTATTTTAGCTTAAATCACCATTTAGGATTTTATCATGAAAATGAGGTTTTTACTTGAAATAATCATATGGATTACTTTTATATATGTTGTGTTATTACATATGTCATGTTAAAAATGATGATAAAATATTGTATCATATTGTTTTGGTGTAAACATGATCATGGGTTAATTAGGGTTTTTAATAGTTTCTTAATATGTTTCAAGTGAAAGAAATGCAAATGACATGTTAAGGTTAATTATGGACTTATAGTGAGATTATAAGATCATTAAAAGGAGGTTATATCATAATAAGAAAACATGTACACTTATGTTTATAAGGAAAATGGCTACATATGAATTTATGGTGAAATAATTTACATTATAAAGTTATGACATATTAGTACTTAATAAGGATTTTGGTAGTTGGGACAAAAAAGACAATTGGGATATGAACATATTATATATAAGATATATACATATATATAAATTGTAAGAATTGTGGTGAAATACAAAAGTGGTAAATAATGGAAACAAGACTTAATTTTGGACTTAACAAACTAGCACAAACATTCTGTCCAAATTCGTGGATAAGACATACTCATTTTATGTTTTTATAAGATAATACATTTCACGACGATTCCGAAAAGGTAAGAAACTTGTTAAACGGATTAATAACGAAAAAGTTACGTTAGAACATGTTTTACGCTTAATAAACGGAGTTAGTAAATGAATTTTTCTTAAAAACATTTTTATAACAAAAATTCATAACAGCAAGTGTTGATATTTTTAACAATAATACATATTTTTAGGATTCAAAATGATAGAATCGTACATTTTTTATTTTATAACTCGAACGAGTTATGAATTTCGCGGGTTTACGACAATTAATACTTTATAAAAGTTACTATTCATTGACAGAAAGTGCTATATTTTTTTAAAACCTCATAAATATATAGAACTTTCAATTACCGGAACGTCCTCCGACCAAGAATCACTAAAAAAGCGAGCTTTAAACGAATAAATACGCACGTTTTCGGAGTTTTACGACAACAAATACTAATTAATAAGCTCATGTCCGTTATTGAAGCTAACAGTTACTGTTATCAGGGACAATTTTATAATAAAATGTCAATATATCGTATAACCATCTTATAGAAAAGATGGGCATAAGGAAACGCGATGAATCGGGCTTAAACAACGCAAAAGTTCATGAAAGTTTTACTAAACAGAGTCATTATAAACGTTTTACTTATAAACACAATTTTACCTAAACCATTAGTGGAGATTGAGCTATATAGAAATATTATGTGGTTATCAATGTACTATATTACTAGGGTTTCATAATGAGGCCTTATCCGGATGGCGTATCGACTCGAGTTGTTGGATTTCGATTTTAATGTGTCCTAACTCCTCGTACGTCATATCATGACCTCTTTAAAATTTGATAGCCCGAACGATAGTACGATGTAGCAACTATAGGATTATATTCAATGTTATCAATTAAAGTACTCTGTACTTATAACGACCTATGATAATTTAGGTTGCATTCGATCTTTTACGTGACGCTTTATCTGCGATATTTGGATTATCAGAACTCAAGGTGAGTTCATAGCCCCACGTTTTACATGCTTTTGTTTTACAAAGTTTTTGGGGTGAAAAACATGCATAACAGCTTTACATTTGGACACAAAGTGTGTAAGTTTCATGTATGATTACGTGTTGCCTATAGTAGCGATAACCCATATCTGAGCCCAATTATCATGTTAACTGTCAATTGCGGGGATTGTGAGCGCGAATGTTTTTAGATTTAGAATCTAATGGGTTTGTAAACCCCGTTCGGGTGTTTATGCTATCATGGACAAACGAACGTTATACCATGTCGAATTTAGGATGTTTGCGGGTTAGACATCACATCGGGCAAGTAGGCCATAAATCTTGGTATTCATACCACGTCAAGCTTCAGTGTCATGAGCTTAGAGCAACGTAATTACTATTTTTATGATTCGCATCTGTTGCATTATCATACACTTGGGAAATCTTGTGGTCCTACAATATATGATTTATCAAACCTATGAATTCACCAACATTATTGTTGACGTTTTAAAGCAATGTTTTTCAGGGGATCAATCTATGACACGGAGGTGCGTGGGATACATTGGTCGGTTTTGTTATGGATGTCATGCATTAAAGATTTTGTCGCATTTCATTTTGTTATCTGTTATGGGCTGAAAATCTTTGTATTTTGATCAAGTGAACAAGTTAAGCTTCGGGCTTATGTAACAATTACTTTGTTAAATCCAATGTATCGTTTTCAAACGACTTTTTGGTCGTTCTATATATCTTGTGTTATTGATCTTGCAGAAGTTATACGCCCGGACCCTTATTCCAGTTGCGACCCAATTTGGGGGGTGTTACAATAGTCCCTATGTATAGTAGTTGGTTTATAGCTAGTCCAATTCACTTGTAAGACGCCAACTTCACTAAATAGTAAGGCTAACAATAGCCTTAAATCATTGGTTGGGTCTACGTAAATCCCATCCTTGTTGACTACGTAACTAAGAAAGTGTACCTCTATCAGCCAAACTCTTTCTCTCCGCACTTTGAGAATTTGGCGGACACTTTTCATCTTAAGTAAAGCCGCAGAATAGTGTTCTAGGTGTTGTTTGTTGCTCCTCCATACTCCGTGCAATAAATTGTATGTCATCAATGAACAAACTACAAACTTGTCATGATAAAGGTCTGCACACCCCTGTTCATCAGAATCTATGAACACAGCCCACCAATACTGCATTAGTCAGCCAAAAAGACATAACTAGGAATTCATAATGCCTGTACCACAGCCTGAATGATGTTTTAGGGGTGTTCTCTTCTCTAACTCTCACCTGGTGATATCCCGATCGAATATCAATATTTGAAAAGTAAGACACACCTTGTAGTTGATCAAATAGGTCATCTATTCGAGGAAGTGGGTAACGTTCTTTGATTGTTAACTTGTATAGTTCTCTATAATCGATGCAGATACGCAGTCCGATAATCCATCCTTCTTCTTGACGAAGGATACTATGAGCTCCTGAGGTCGTTGAACTAGGTCACTATCAAACCCTTGCTCATAAACTCTTGTAGCGTCATGACAGTCTGCCATTTCTCTGATGGTGCTAAACGATATGGCGCCTTAGCAACTGATGCCGCTCCTAACACTAATTCGATTTGGACTTAGACTTGCCTAGGCGGGGGAAGTCTAGGAAAATCTTCGGGGAAGAGTTTTGGATGATTCTAGACCACATGAATGTTTTGGATGCACTTCACCTTCGTGTCCTTATCCACCACATGCGCCAAGAATGTGACGCATTCTTGTTCCTTATTTATTTACCGCAATTTTTAATAGACGAAACAAATCCTCAGGGTCTCACCTGGCTTATCTCCTTTCAATACTAAAGTCTCTCCGCCCTCAAGGGGTATCCGAACGATTTTCCCGAAGCAGTTAATTTTGGCTCAAACTTTGGTTAATCAGTCTATCCCTACTACTATGTCAAAGCTTTTTAGTTCAATTGGGATCATTTCGATATCAAACAACTTATCACCTAGGTTCAGATTATTGCAACCTAACAATATCTCCCTAACCTCATATTTATGTCCATTAACATATCAAATAGAGTATACCTCTTCCTACTTCTCAGAATTTAAATAAATTAACAGCCTAAATTCTGGTGAAACAAATTCGTATATGCTCTAGGTTTGTATGGTACAGAGGTACCATAATTGGTTCCCAAGATTTAGTCTCAAGTTGCATGTATTTCTTCTTAGATGTGTGGTTTTAAAATTTGTCCCAAACATTTATTTGAGCAAATACTTTGACCAAAGTATAATCTGAGTAACGTATATACATATAATATAACTTGAAATAACCATTTAGGATAGCTTAGATGGATACTTATGGTAATCCATTGCGAAGGATTGTTACCACATGCGATGAGTCTCGGGTTCGAGCGGGGGGACTCATCGTAGGGGTTTTCTTAGGAGACGAAATAGATGGGTTTATCCCTTAAGGCGAAGGTTCTAGTCTTGCATACTGCCCAATTGTATGTCACTGTGAGCTCGAATCACTAAAACTAACTTGCCGTTCAACAAAAAATATAACTTGAAATTTATGGTAATAGTAATCATGCAAAAAGAGATGCCACTAAAGTTTATATAGAGAAAAGATAAACATCCTTCCACGCATAGTTTTAAATTTTCAGTAATGATAATCATGCCAAAGATGTGTCTGTAAAAAGCTATGTATAGTAACGCTTTTAACAAAGTTGGGTTTCAGTTAATCATATAAAAGGAGTTTTATAAATGTATTTCAAGTAGTGTTTTAGTAATAGGCAAAACATACTCTAAGGAATGATACAAAATAATTTTATTTAAGTTCTTGTTTTCGACATCTTCTACCATCTCGTTAAAGAGAGGATTTTCGTTACTGGAGTTGAAATTGTCATCAAATTCAAAACGAGGGTTTGAATAAACTTGAAAATTTTCTTCATGAACGACTTTTTTAAGAAGAGTGAGTTCATCGCCGATCTCCTCAAGATTATCACTAGTCTTTACCGGAGAAGAACTAGGAGGAAGAGCATCGGAATGATTAGTGGTACTACCACTAAATGGCTCATCTTTTGAAAAATCAATGACAAAAATAGCATGAGCAAATTGCTTATTCATGTTTTTCTCAGATTTTTTAGCATAAAAGACAAGTTCATCACTTCCTACTCTTAATGTTAATTTTTCCTCATATAAATCAATGAGAGCTTTTGCAGTGCGAAGGAAAGGTCTCCCTAAAATAATAGGCACTCTCGGGTCTGGTTCAAAATTAACCACAACAAAATCAGCAAGAAAAGTGAAACCATCAACTCTAACTACAACATCCTCAACTATACCCATTGGGTGCGTAACGAAACGGTTAGCAAGCTCGAGTGTCATTCGGGTGGGCTTCAAAGCTCCAAGCCCAAGTTGCTTGTAGATTGAATGAGGTAAAAGATTTATGCTAGCTCTGGAATCAGCTAAAGCATTAGTCCTATCAAGTTCTTGTAGAGCACACGGGATAAGAAATTTTCCAGGATCTTCGAGTTTCTCAGGAACTTTATTCAAGATGATGGCAGAACATTCAGCATTTACGGTTGTGATGGCGATTTCTTCTAGTTTCTCTTTGTTTCTCAATAAAGTGCTTAACCATTTGTTGAATTTGGCATTTCAATGAGAGCATCTTTTAAACCAATTTCTAAACGGAGTTGTTTAAACAACTTCATAAACCTACTTTGCTGAGCACTGGGTGTATCTTTCTCTCTCACTTTCATCCTCTCGGGGTATGGAAGTTTAGGTTGATATGAATTAGGCTCTGGAGAATTAGGCTCTTGAACAGTTTTCTTAGCTCTTGGTTTTGGAATTTCAATAAAAATGGAATCATGATCCTCCGAAGGTGGGACTTGTGCGGTACTTTCTGAACTTGGTTTTGCACTTTGTCCAATGACGTCTCTGGGTTTCGTTCGGGTTCCTTTAGAGGAGTAGAAACAATGGGAGTAGGAAAATGAGGAGTCGAAGGTCCTTCACAAGTTTTACCGCTTCGGGTGATGATAGCATTAACATGCTCGCGAGGGTTAGTTACGGTTTGACTTGGAAGAGTACCTGAATTCGAAGACGAAGCGGTATTGGAACTTATGAACTTAGAAAGCATTTCCGTTAAATTTGTCATCTGGTTTTGTAAACCTTGGCCTTGATTTTGCATATTTCTCAATACAGCATCATTAGCCTTGACATAATTCTCAAAATCGGTCTTTGAAACACCTTGCATTTGCGGAGCAGGAGATTGATAAAGTGGGGTTTGAATCGTTGGAGGTTGGTAAACTTGTCCTTGGTTGAAGTTACCTCCACGGTTTTGATTAAAATTGGTTCCTCGATTTTGGTTGAAATTACTTCCTTGATTCTGATTGAAACGGTTTTGATTGTTTTGAATCTGAGGAAAACCAGGAGGTCAGATTTGGTTTGCAACCATCGGAGGTCTAGAATTGGAATTTCCTTGATTAAAATTGGCTACAGCAGCTTATGAAACGTACTCTTGAATGTTGTCTCGATAAACATTTCCATCGGTGGCTGGACAGTTTCTATAAGAATGAGTACCTCCACAAGTTACACAACTCTACTCGATCGCTTTTACGGGTGCGGGAGCTTGGGCTTTTTGTTTGTCGATAAGCATAGTCTTCATCAAATTCTTAAGTTTAGAGACTTCGGTTGTAAGAGCAGCAACATCTGGTGAAATTACGAGGGTAGATGAATTTGAACTCACTTTGGCAACGACTGCCTTGTTTCGTGAATTACGAACCTTGGATTTACTCTCGATAATTCTTTATTATAACCAATAGCTTTTCCCCTTATTTCACTCTTGCAGGTTTTTATCTTGCTGCGGTTCTGGTTGTGTGTTGAAAATTGTTTTGGCCATATACCTTTTGTTTTTTATTTGTTTGTTCTCATGAAAAAAAAAAAAAAAAAAACAGGGGGGGCGTAGAAAAATTCTAATTTTGTCGTTTTTCATAATTCCACAACTTCGATGTACCTGTTTTTTCTGTTTAGTGTTCGTTGTTATTTGTGTGTTTATCGTGATCAAAGATGTTTTTAAAATTTGCTTCTGTTTATATTGTGAATTTGACTCCAACGAAGTTTGACTATTTTCTGACTATGTTGTCTGTTTTCTTAAGATGGTATGTAGGGACGAATAAGTTATGGTGGTTATGTTTAAGTTATGATTTTGGGTGTATGTTTTGTTATATTCGTTTTATTTCAACTAATTGGCTTTCTTTGGAATCATCAATTTGGTTTCATATGTTTAGTATTCTTATCCTAAGAAGATGAATTTTGAGTGAGAAATCGAAGGCTATATGTGTGTTTGATTATCGTAAATAGTAGTTTTAGATAGGCGTAGAAATAATTAGAAACGGCAGGTGAAACGCCGTATATAATCTTGTATTAGTGATGGGTGATATGGGCGCAGTGGGTTTATGTCGTTGTGTGGTACAGAGGTTAGGTTAAACGAATCTGTTGTAGTGAGGTCGTTGTCTGAGAAGGAGTTTAGAAGGAGTGTTGAAAATGACCGGTGGCTGTAAGGGTTCCGCTTATAAGTTGAGGCATTTTGTCCGTAGAAAGTTGCCACCTGCTTTGCAGAATACCTATCCTAATTCTCTCTAAAGCATCTTGATCGTTTTGAATTCAAAAAGAATTGTAAAAAGTAAAAAAAAAAATTAAAAAGAAAAAAGTATTTAAGTTATCAACGTTGGTGGAGTGTAATAAGTTCGAAAAAAGCTTACTATAGTTAATATCAACATGTTTGATGTTTTTTTATTGCCTCGCACCTGTGGGGGCGTGGTTAGTTTTGCAATGGGGTTGTGGTAAGGTTTCTGTGGTATTTGACGAATTTGTTATTGTGAATAATTTTATTAATTTATTTTTTTACTGAATTTTAAATGATTATTTTTTTAATTTTTTGCATTATTTGACAAATATTTGTCCCGGGGCTGGGTGAGGATGTTGCAATACTAAAATAAAGAAATCAAAGCCAAATGGTTGAGTAGAATTTATTCGATTCAAAAGCCCGGTAATGCATGGTAAAAAAAGGCCACTTTGGTTCCTATTGGAACAATTCGGTTGAGGACATATAAAAAAAAAAAAAAGCACTTGGTTCGAGGATCATTGTCGTGTACACGAAATGATGTACTTTTTTTTTTTTTTTTTAAAACTTCTTTTTTTTTACTAGGCGTAATTATAGCGTGATGACCTCTAAATACTTACCAACAGCTGCGGTTTGTTGAAATTGTTGGATGTTGTCTTGAAAAACGGGAAAATCGTTTCCACCTCGAGTTAACGGACAAAGGTTAAAACTGTGATTTGATCCACAAGTGACACAAACTTCCTCAACTGCTTTGACTGGTGCAGGAGTAGTAACAACTAAAGCTTTCATTTGATTCAACATTTGGTTCATCTTGATAGTCATCTTATCCTCGAGAGAAGCGGCTATTTGTTGCATATCAAAAGAATTATTAGAAGGAGAAAAATTAGAAAGAGGAGCATCCGTACTCACTCTTGAATCATTAGCACGACTTCTGGAGTAACGAACTTTTGACTTGCTTTCAATAATCGCTTAACCTTCTTGAGGCATCTTATCTAAGAAATTGCCACCTGCTGCAGAATCTAAGGCATCTTGATCGTTTGAATTCAAAGAATTATAAAAAGTATCGTTGGAGTGGAGTTCTGGAAAAACATTGTGAGGACATTAGACGAGGAGTCCTTTAAACGTTCCCATGCTTACATTAAAGGCTTCGTTTGGTTTTTGGTTAAAAAGTAAGGGAACTCATTCCGATAGATAATGGTTTTGACAAGGTGGGAAGTATTGGTTTATGAACTTTGAAACAAGGTCCGCCCAAGTGAAATATGATCTGGAGGAGTTCATTTGCACTCTACAACCATCCGGCTTCACCGTCTAGAGAAAAAAGGGAAAAGCACAAAGCTTTATCGACGTGTTCGGGACTTCGGATGTCTAAACGTTGAAGTAGACTTTGTTAAAAATCCGAAGGTGATGTGGGGATCTTTTCACCCGTGAATTCTATTACTTTGACACAAGATTGATATTAAGGTTGCTTACTAGCTCGAAATTGTTAGCATTGATTGGTGGGAACAACCACACGCAGCTTCATACCCTTCGATGGGTGCTGGTAACATTTGGAGCCATCGTTCGATTGTCGGACATATGGAACAACGTTTTGTTCAACAATTGGATCAACCGAAAGCAGTTTGTTGTTGACGCAGCTACAGATTAAGCGAACGACGTGCGCATAAAGGAAAAAGCTAACAACTAAAAGCACAATTTTACACTAATCTAATTTTTTTTTTTATTGTTTTTTTAATGTTTAAACGGTTACACGAAAGTTAGACTTATAACAAATAATCAACCTACTTCACGGTAACTCTTGAAAATTGCCTTTTCACGAGTGAGCCGACTTGTAGAGACACAAAAGGCAATGTATAAATCTTTTGAATATACGAATATGGGAACAATTTGCAAAGTTTCTTCACCGGAAATTGAAATGATAATATCTCAATAGAAGATATTATTTGTTGGTGTTCGGTTACCAACTTGGTGAATTTTATTTTCTGAATTAAGACAATTTTTTTATATTTTTGATTTTTCTATTTTTTTTTATTTTTTTTTAATATGATAATTATACTAAAAAGAAAAAGAAAATATTTTTTACTTTTTATATTTTTTTTTTTTTGGATTTTTGGATTTATGACAAAAATTTAACTTTCGAGGACGAAAGGATCTTCAAACCAAATTCACAAACTCGAAACGAAGGAATCGCTTACACAAGTCCCCGGCAGCGGCGCCAAAAACTGATTCGTAGTTTTATATACCTAAAATATAATATAAAATAATATAATCCCGAGAGTAATTAAGAAAGTTACCAAGTTACCTTGATAAAATTCACTCTCAAAAATATATATAATATAATATATAATACGTATGTTTGACCGGGTAAGTATGATCACCCGGGTCGTTTTCCCCAACGACTCATGCAATGGAAACCTCGATCTCGTTCGGAATGATTGATTTGAATAAGAAAAGAGATATTTTTGATTTATTTATGCTACTAAAATTAAAGGCACAATTAAACAACTAATTAACAAATTAAACTAATTACGAAAGTAAATAAAATGCGACATTTAAGAAAACAAATACAATTTAAATCTTAAAAATATAGAAAAATGGTTTTTAAACTCTAAAAATGTGCAGAAAAATTATGGAACAAAAAGCCCCAATTTTAATTAACTAATTGAACCCTAATTTATTCAATTAAAACTTTAACCTAATTTTTAATAAAACTAAAAATAAAAAATATAAACTTTTTTATTTAACTAAGAAAGACAGGGTAAAAAGTGAAAGAAAGTAAACTACAGGGTAGGCGGGCGAACATTTGAAAATTTACACTATAGAAGAAACGAATAACCCTAAACTTTAAGAAAAGTACCAAATAGACCCTACGCTATCAGCTTATTTTGCTTATTTAAAAAGTGATTTTCAGACAAAACTTAAAACTACAAAGTTACTCAACAGCTTATTTCTAACAACTTTAACAAAAGCACTTTGGACTTTTAACGAAGGAATAAGCTAGAAAATAAGCAAATAGATTGCTGTCACAGAAAGTGCTTGTTTGCCTACCCTTTTGGATTTTTGCTTATTTAGAGCTTAATACTTGATAAAAGCTGAAACTAAAAGATGCTTATTAATGCATAGGATGTTTATGAAAAGGATTTACACTAAAATTTACCTAGAGTTAACAACTTTAGAAAGAAAATTAAGATTGAAAAGTGCAAAGTCTTAATGAAACTGTTTTTTAGCTTTTTAAAAGTAAACTAAATAGCTTATTTGTAAACTATAAATGCTGAGATTAAAGAAATAAGCTACTCTAACTATTTATAATCTACCTAGGTATAAGGATTTTGCAAAGTTTTCATAGAAATAGAAAATAATCAAAGAGTAAAATGAAAAGTCTAAGCTGATATGCTGTGTGCTTTGCTGATGTGTTTGGCAGCTGGTGCAATTGGCTTGCACAAAGATTTAAGCTAGAATTTTGAGTTTAACACTTTACTCAATGATCCTAAGTGAACACCAAACTACTTAAAACTCTAAGTTGCTTTTTAAAATTCTAAAATCTAAGACTTACACAGTTTGAAAATGTGCCCTGGTGCTGGCAATGAATTTTAACTCCCAAACTTTTAAATTTAACAATCTCATTCTTAAAAGCTGATCTAAACTTAGTTTAGTAACCTAACAAAACTAAATGAATAGCTTTCACAAAATGTGGTTGACTTTAAGAGTCAAAATAAGCTAATACCAAACACTCCTTTAAGAAAAACTGTCAAAGCTAATTTGAGTTTAAAACCTTTATAAAAACTAAAACAACCTAAACTCTTTATCTACTTCTATTTGTATTGGATTAATAGAGCTATTTATGCTATAAGAAGCCTAGCTTATTTATGAAAATAAGCTAGTTCCTCTATGAAGCTTAACCTACTAGCACTATGACAGAATTTTAGAAAAGTGAGATTACTTCAACTAACTTTTATGAAACCTAAAAACAGCTAACTACACAACTTTAAACAACATGCTTTACAAAGAAATAAGCTAGAATGATGAGAAAAAAGCAAGTGTAAAAGCTACTTTTAAGCTAATTTGAATCTAAAGAAGTAGAACCTGAAAATAATGGAGTCTCAGAACTAGAGCCACTCT
>BQNB010115985.1:0-21448 GCA_026074375.1 Tanacetum coccineum
TATTCATCGAACATTGGTTGAAATAACCGATCCCAATCATCTCTTATTGGTGGCAAGCAAGGTTGTTGAGAAATAGGATTTAAACCGAGTCCTGTACTGGATGTAGTAGGAGTCATTCCTTGAAGCCCGGGTCCTGAACTGAATTGTTCAGAAGCCATAGCTGTTAGCTCATCGAATGTTACATGAATTGTTTCTGTAATTATCCGGGTCCTTCTGTTGTAGATTCTGAACGTTTTCTTTGCAAGCGCGTAACCTACAAAAATCCCAATGTTTGCTTTTGCATCAATTAACGGGAAAATGTATTAAAAACATTCAAGTTCGTTTGAAAGCCACAATCCGGAATGTTCGAACAGATAATGGAACCAAATTTGTCAATCAGATACTTCATGAATGGTATGAAAATGTTGGCATCACGCATCAAACTTCTGTAGCTCGATAGTTGAGGTGATCCTAGTTAAAGGGCACGTTAATTGATGCATTTTTAATACATTTTCTTGTTAATTGATGCAGAAGTTTGATACGAACTTGAGTGGGAAGTGGTTTGCTTAGGAGGCACTACGTTAGTTGAGGTGATCCTAGTTAAAGGGCACGAGTTACAAACTATAGTGAAGATTCTGCCTATTGGTTTCCACTTAAATCCTACATCCGTGAATACATGACCCGTAGGTTTCCAAATATTTTGTTTAATATGTTTCTTAGCAGATTTAGTACGTTTATTCCCATTTTGCACAAGATCATGAAGACATTTATCATGAACACCATCAAACATAAATTTATTACAAATAGCACAGAGAATTTTAGAATTCGCTTTTGACAGTGAATGCTTAACATCAACATCACAAACAGGTTTAACAACACGATTCAATTTATTCACTTTCTTAGGTTGGGCTTCTATTTTATTCTTCTTGATCCTACTTGGTGTTTGCGAGATCTTATCATTCCTTTTATTGCCTGGAGGCTTTGATCCGTAATTACTAGTAGAACACTTCACTCTAGAAGACAACACAAGTGTGTTAGAATCTGATGTATTAGAAGACTCTACCTATTTCATGTTGCTTGAGGATGTGAGAGGTTCAGCAAACCTAACTTTCTTGACATTGTTTATGGGTGTGACATCAACCTTCCTAGTTTTAGGTGTTATCGCATTAGGGCACGTTTGGAACATATACAAGCAACTCTTGAATTCTTGTGGTATACTTACAAGCAAGGTCTAACTCTCTATCCAAAGGTTGTTTCGCTTAGTTAGTTCTTCTAATTCCCGAAGAGTATTTTGCTTGTTCTTCGAGTGTTGTCTCAAGATAGTTTATGTGACATAACTATTTTTGCAATAACTTGGAGGCAACGGTACTAAATCAAGCTTGAACATGCCTGGAGCAATAGTGGTGATAGAAGGTATGTGTATAACATTTTCAACAATTTCTTTCCCTTTTAATTTTTGTAAATCATTTTTAAGGATGTTATCACAAAAATCTTGTCTTGAATTTGAGCTTTTAAATCCTTATTTTCCACAGATTTTAAGTTTAGTTTGTTAATTAAAAAGTCACATTGTTCTTTATAACGAACACATGTCTGTTTGATTGAGTCAAACTGATCTTTAAAACCTGTTTTCTCATGATTATATTTCTTACAAAGACATTCGTTCTCAGAAGGCAATTTTGCCACACTATTTTCCAGTTTCTTATTTATGGGCTCATGATCACATTTATCATGATTAACGTTCTCTTCCTTGGTATTCTCTCTCAAAGATTGAATAGCATCCTTTAACTTACAAATGGTCTTGTCTTTATCTTGTAGCCGAGCTTTCAAATCATTAATTTCAAAATATTCTTAAATTTCAACAGCATTTTGATTAATGCAGGATTCATTGTTTTGAAAAACTTCTTATTGTAATTGCATTGATGCTTCAAGAGAAATACAATGTTTTTCAAGTGTGAGTAATTTTTCCAAAAAATCATTATTTGTTGTTTTTATTTCTTGGTAACGCTCAGCATCATAGATTCAAACACTTTCACACGATGCACACTATTGCATTTCCATATTCACAGAATCATTATGCAAAGACATAGAATTCATCACAGTTAATAGTACATCTTGAGACATGGTTTTTTGTAAGAGTCGATCATTTTCCAAAATAATTTCTTTCTTAGCAATTTCCAAACATTGTTTATCAACTGAAGACTGTTGAACAACCACTTTCATTTGGTCAAAAACTGTTTGTACTTCCGTTATTTCATTTAGAAGATCATTTAATCAAACAATTGAAGATGTATTTAAAGTTTTTAGAAATGAATAATTTCATGTTAAATAGTTTTTGTATGCTCAAAAACCCCATTACCTTTTTTTTTTTTTTTCCTACAAAATCTGCTATATCTGATTTTCCATTTTTTTTTTTTGAAGGATAAGATTGCGGTAACAAAATTTTTTCTATATTAATTTTTTATTTTTCTTATAGTTTAAGGCGTAAAAAGAAGCTTTAGGTGTTGTCCTCTTCTTCACCACAGAGTCAAACTGGGTGAGGTGAAATTTATGCTTTTTAAGGATTGCATTCACCAAACTCACCTTAGGTAGTTCACTGGGAACATCCACGATGACAGGTGGTGTATAAGAAGGTTCAATGGTTGAATTATCGACTGCACAAGCCGATAATTCTTGTTGTGGAGAAAAACATTTTCCAAAATCTTCAGTTAGTCTATTTAATTTTTCATAATTGATAGGTTTATGAGCAATTTTCTTTGCAATAACTTCAAGATCCTTTGCTTTTACTTACATTTTTAATCGACTCTCTTCTTCCAAAATCAATGTTTCTTCATCATCAATCACAGGCATAGCAACATGTGCATTAGACATGACAACACCATCATACAAGGTTGGTTTTATCCGCTGAGCTTTCTTAAGATAAAACAGATTTTGATAACCTAGAGCTTGTTTATGTGTGTTATCATAAAACGCTGTGCTTAGTTATACATGTTTGACACTGTTTGAGCAGATTGGACCACTTTACAAATAATTTTATCAAGTTCCTTAATCTTTCTTTTCCAAATCAATTTCATTTTCCATATATTTATTCTCTTCTTCTCTTGGATTCATTTTAAAACTGCAAAAGTTGCAATACAGATTATTTCTTTTATTTGTTTAGAAAGATTTTGCTCAAGTGAGTCAACTTTTTTATTCTTTGAGTGCTAGGTTTCTCTCTAATCATATCATCATTTGAGAATCATTATTATTTCTTGACAGCCTTAATCAATATTAAGGACGTTGTTCAAAATTTTTGACCGCTTTTCCTTATATCTCTCAAGCTCAGCGGTAATTGTTTCATTATTATTTTTTTTATGTTCGTTATTAGCATTTTTTACCAATTATTTCATGATTAATTTTTTTCGAAAATTTGTCAATCACAGATAAAATCATTGAATCTTGTTGTGCCTGCAAATTAGTATCTTGAACAGTTGCCTGTTGTGTTTCTTGCAAATATTGAGAATATGGAATGATTTGCTCATCACTAGATATATCTTATTATCTGTAAAATTCATAACTGGTGATTGTTAAAAATCCTGCAATGCATGAATACTTTGATTATCTATATCATTCAGATAGGTTTCAGAATTAGGTATCTCTGAGATAACGTTAGAACCATAATTGGAAATGTTAGCCATAAGAACCGCTTGTGCAGTCGAGAGATCATTACAGTCAGAATCATAAGTATCGAGATCCTCAGTCTGGAAAGTAGCATTGTGAGGAATGATTGTCTGAGCTTGACCTGCTAGAATTCTTGGATCTGCAAGAAATGCGAGTTGCTCCTCATCCAATATTTGTCTAGCTTCCTGAGCTTTTGCTAACATATCTTTCTCCTTATACCACGCTGCATTCCTTGGTCGCTTAGGCTAAGTGCATTGCCTAGCCATATTTCCTTCACCTTGGCAGTTGTAGCATTTAACAACTCTTGCCTGTTCACTTGTAGTATTTCCCCTTGAGCTAGTAGCATTGCCCTTATACGTAGTACGAGAAGAATTTTGCCCTTGTCTCTCCTGAACTTGTTGCACTATAACCCTGCCGTCTTGAATAGTAGCTTGGTTTCTTGGATTAGATGAAGTTTTGAGTTGATTATTTGTAGACGGGAACCTTGAAGAAGCTACAACTATTAGAAAAGCCATTGATTTATTGAGACAAGCAATTGGATCATCTCCAGGAGAAAATACAGGAACGACAAAACCTGAGTCTCCAAACGGTGAGTCAGTCATAAGGAGCTATTGATAAGCAACTTGTGGAATTACTTGTGGAACAGTTGAGGTTTGATGATTCATTTAAGACTGAAATGTATGTGATGGTGGAATAGATGAATGATTGAATTGAGTTTGTGATGGATAATGAGATGAGTAATGTTGATTGGGTTAAATTGATCCATGTTGTGATGGTGAAAACTGTTGTTGAAGTTGAGAATTGTTGTAATAAGACTGATAAGTGTTGAAGTAAGGTGGTGTCATCTGCTAATTTGCAACGAATGCAAGTGGATCTTGATTGCTTTCACGCATAATACGGACTTTATTTGCATGGAGTTCGTGTTGTTCAAGATATGCATGAAGTTTATCAAAGTTGGAGGTATGCAAATCTTTAACATGCTTGACATCAGTCACAAACTTACTCCATCCAGGAGGAAGATTGTTTAAGAACTTAGTATTAACTTAAAATTGCTCCATTTTCATTTTGTAGATGTTCATATTGTTAATCAGTTGAGTAAATATCAAGTAATACGTGTGAAGTGATTCCCCCTTGATGTGAGTAAACTTATCAAATGCATCATACATCTTACACTCTCTTTCCTGCTTTGTTAAAAAGGTACCTCGCATCAGTAATTGAACTCTCTCCCATAAATCTTTAGCAACTCTATGATGATTCACAAGTGAATAGATATCAGCAGGAAGACCTTGAAGAAAGATATTGGTAGCTTTCATATCATAATCAACTTGAATTTTCTTAGCAGCATATAATTCATCATATTTCTTTGTTCTGATTACACCGTTCTCTTTAACCGTAGGCCAAATGAGAGGACCATGTTTAACTGATTCAAGTATCATTCTTCCGTGCTCTCTATTTTGCATGTATAAGTCCATTCGCCTTTTCCAAGAATCGTACATATCCTTGTCCAACATAGGTGGACGATTGTCAGCACCAGAGAGTATCATGTACTTAGCAAGAGTATTCTTTTGTCCAAGTGAAATAATTGAATCCATTTCAATGTGATAAGATTAAAATGATCGTATAGTGATTAGAGGTCGTTGTGTTAAAGTGAGGTTTGATTAATGAAGTTGAGTCTTTTGGAATACACAGGATTTTACAATTATTGATATAACCGGGAAATCAAGTTTTCACGGGATTTTACAAATCAAAGAACAACCGTATGATTCACCTAATAAATGTGTATAGTTCTCCCTTGTAAAGCGTATAAATCACCTTTGCAAAATATATGTATAAATTGCCTTAACAAAATATCACGTATAAATCGCCTGTTGATAAGTAGATGTGTATAAATCGCCTTTAAAAACTTTACATATATATCGCCTGAGCAAATCAACGTGTATAAATAGCCTTCACAAACTTTACGTATAAATCGCCTGAGCAAATCAACGTGTATAATCACCTTCTGTGAAAACGTATAAATCGCCTGAATTAAATAACCTGTATAATTCGCCTATAGGAACATATAAATCGCCTGAAGAGAAAAATACGTATAGTTTCGCTTTGTAACCCGTATAAATCGCCCAATACAATAGATGCTCAAAAACCAAAAAATCTTTAAAAGAATACTTTTTGACGTTTTACCTGATTTTTCTTGATCACTTCTTACTATTCTAAGTCTATTAGAACCTTCAAAAACACAAATTTCAGTTTTGGACACAAAAAATTTGAAATCAAGATTATTGGTACAAAACCCTCTTTTTTAACCAAAGAGACTCAAAAAGATGATATTTTTTATGGTTTTTGAAAGATTTTCTTGTACTTCTAGTCTAAACTAAGATAAATAAGAAAGAAAGTTAAAAGCTTTATGGTTTTTAAACCCTCAAAAGTTGAAAACCTTTTGATGGATTCGAACCAAAACACACGAACAAAAACGAGTAATAAATGCACACAATACCTTCACAAACACCCCATGGCTCTTGATACCAATTGTAGAATATCTTAACACATAAATGGAAGGATTCACTTAGAGTTTTAGAGAGAGAAAGAGATGGTTGGATGAACACTTAGAGAGAGAAAGAAAAAGGATAATATTAGCTTAGTGTAATGTGAGAAATGAACAACCAACACCCTCTCCATGTGTGGAGAGGGTTTATTACTGACCTTACATTGGAAGGGCCATCGGCACCCTTAGTGGGCTTATCCATGGGCCTTTGGCCCGATTATCTTTCTAATCTAACTTTACAACTTACTATGAGCTATGACTAACTATATTGGAAGTGACCGACACTTTTTTTGTATTTCTAACATGATATACGTGTTAGAATATACTAAGTATATTACTATAAGGGTCTTATATTAATACTTATATAAGCTACTTTTGTCTTGTCACATATCTAGTCATGTCATCAGACGAAGCATCGTCTGGGGTTACTTACACAGAGGTATCTAGTGAGTTCGAGGAAGCTTGTTATTTTTTTTCTGTATACGTTAGGGTGGGCTCTTCCTAGAGTCATTGTCTACGGGTACGATGGATTACCCATGCATCTAGAGGATCCATACGTAGAGGATGCTCTTCAGGCCCCACCATCTTCGGATTATGTGCCTGGCCCTAAGGAGCCAGAGCAGTCACCACCTTTACTAGACTACATACCAGGACCAGAGTACCCCAAGTATTTGGCCCCATCTAATTATGAGCTTCCCGTTGAGGACCAGCCATATGCTGCTGATGCTTCACGCATGACCTATCTCCGGGCTACATTGTTAATTCTGACCCGAAGTAGGATCCAAAGGATAAGTCAAAGGATGGTCCCACGGACTATCCAGCTGACGGAGGAGATGATGATGAGGATGATGATGAGGAGGAGGAGGAGCACGTAGCTCCGGCTGACTCTACTGCTGTTGCTTCTCCACCAGCATACCATACTACTGCTAGGTTGTCTATCCGATCTCAAGAAACTATGCCATTTCCTTCTGAGGCAGAGGTTGATAGACTTCTTGCTATACCTACACCACCACCATCTCTACTCACTCTACTATCATCTGTACTCTCTTAGATTCCCTCACCACCATTACCTGTATCATCACCACCTACTGCTAGCCCTACTTACATTGAGGCACCTTTGGGCTACAGGGCAGCTGAGATCCGGTTAAGGGCTGCATCACCTCTACCATTACCACCATTACCACCACCACCATCATTATTGTTACCACTATTTGATCATAGGGAGGAGATTCCCGAGGCTGACTTATTTTTTTTTTTTTTTTTTTTTTTTTTTTTTTTTTTTTTTTTTTTTTTTTTTTTTTTTTTTTTTTTTTTTTTTTTTTTTTTTTTTTTTTTTTTTTTTTTTTTTTTTTTTTTTTTTTTTTTTTTTTTTTTTTTTTTTTTTTTTTTTTTTTTTTTTTTTTTTTTTTTTTTTTTTTTTTTTTTTTTTTTTTTTTTTTTTTTTTTTTTTTTATTTTTTTTTTTTTTTTTTTTTTTTTTTTTTTTTTTTTTTTTTTTTATTTTTTTTTTTTTTTTTTTTTTTTTTTTTTTTTTTTTTTTTTTTTTTTTTTTTTTTTTTTTTTTTTTTTTTTTTTTTTTTTTTTTTTTTTTTTTTTTTTTTTTTTTTTTTTTTTTTTTTTTTCTTTTTTTTTTTTTTTTTTTTTTTTTTTTTTTCTTTTTTTTTTTTTTTATTTTTTTTTTTTTTTTTTTTTTTTTTTTTTTTTTTTTTTTTCTTTTTTTTTTTTTAATTTTTTTTTTTTTTTTTTTTCTTTTTTTTTTTTTTTTTTTTTTTTTTTTTTTTTTTTTCCTCCTCTCTTTTTTCTTTTTTTTTTTTTTTTTTTTTTTTTTTCCGCCTCGAAAGAGGCTATGTTTGATTGCTCCCACACCTAGGCTTGAGGTGAGGGAGAGTTCAACAGCCACTGCTACCAGACATCCTAGTTTGGGGGCTGCTCGCACTACTTACTATGGTTTTGTTGACATGGTAGATGACGCTCCTAGACGTCATGTGCTAGGGAGGGTTAGATATGGTATCAACTGACACTTAGATGAGTTTAGTAGATGCTATTTAGAGGGAGCTCACCGACGACCCTAGAAGGGGTCAATTGCTTGAGTGACTGAGCTTGCTGAGACTCATAGCGAGCCAAGGACACTCAGGATCTCTATGCTCATTTGGAGGATGCACGGGACAGCCGAGCTCATTTATCAGAGAGAGATGACATATTACTCAAGGATAGAAAGTTTCACCAGCAGACAGTTATGTTGATAGAGAACGAGGCCCGGGTTTCTCGAGAGGCATGAGCACATGCTATGGGCTGCAGTGCGGACAGTTCACTATGTGCTTAGGCATATAGGTGATCACACTCAGATACATTGATACTTCGCATTAGTTACAGGAGACATCGACCTAGACCTGATTGATCAGATTTGTATCACTACAGACGCTGTTGATTTAACAAGCTCTGAAGCATTGATACACTTAAGGCTAGGGAGCCAGCTCATGCAGATGACCCAGAGGATGTAGATAGTTGTACATAGATTTACTTTCTAGTCATGTCACGAGCTATCATTATGTTAGCATGTTAAGTATTATGGGTTATTCCCAGCTAGCACGGCGGTAAGACTTGTATTTCATTTCATTTATGTATTGAACTATCATGTATGTTTTCCAGGTTATATATGGAATGGATGTATTATGTCATGTCAATGTGATCTTAAATCTTTCTATATACCTCTCTTGTGTTGTGATCTCACTCTATTTATTATGTATATCTCATGTCGTAGTTATGATTGTATGAAAGCTAACGGGTAATATATTTTCTTATGATTTGAAGAAAATGGCACCAAGAAGAGGAACTAGAACAAGAACCAAAACCAGAACCACCCCCGCTCTTGCTACTACCAACCCCGCCCCTGCTACTACCAACCTAGCCCCTGCATGCCACCACCCCAATGACTGATGCTGCCATCAGGGCATTGATAGCCCAAGGCGTGGCTGATGCTTTGGCTGAACAATCAATTCAAAGAAACACTACCCTCAATGACGATGGAAGCCAAGGTTTTGGAAGTGGTATTGTGAGACCAGTGCGCCCTACTCGTGAGTGTACGTACAATGATTTCCTTAAATGTCAACCCCTGAACTTCAATGGTACTGAAGGAGTTGTTGGCTTAACTCAATGGTTTAAAAGAATGGAGACTCTCTTCTATATCAATAACTGTGTAGTCAAAAACCAAGTCAAGTTTACTACTTGCACTCTTCATAGTGTTGCCTTAACATGGTGGAAATCCCATGTTAATATAGTTGGCCATAATGCTGCTTACGACATGCCTTGTAAAACACTTATGAAAATGATGACTACTAAGTAATGTCCTCGGAAATGTAAATCAAGCAGTTTGAAATAGAAATCTGGAATTTGAAAGTAAAGGGTACTGACTTGACAAGTTATACCCAACGCTTTCAGGAACTAGCATTGTTGTGCGGGAGAATGTTTCCCGAAGTGTCGAACGAGGTTGAAAAGTATGTGGGTGGATTACCTGACATGATCCAAGGGAATGTGATGGCTACCAAACCTAAGACAATGGAATAGGCTATTGAAATGGCAAATGATCTGATGGATCAGAAACTTCGTACGTTGGTTGAACGTCGGAGTGAAAACAAAAGGAAGCAAGATGAGAACTTTAGAAACAACCACAACCAACAACAAGCAAACAAGAGTCAGAACACTGGAAGGGCTTACACTGTTGGGCCTGGTGAGAAAAGGGAGTATAGTGGATCACTACCAAAATGTACCAAATGTAACTACAATCATAATGGTCCGTGTGTACCAAGGTGCCACAAGTGCAACAAGGTTGGTCACTTGGCCCATGATTGCAGGAGTCCTGGAAATGCTAACGTTGGTAACAATCAGAACCAGCCCCCTTCTAGTTTTCCACAACATACATGGCCGTAACGACGGTATAGACATGTGTGTTCGATCACATCTCTATTCGAATTTACCCAACGGTTAGGATGAAGAAATATATAGGGTAGGAACCTTCTAACTTTCACCAAAAGTCATAAACCAATGAGGCATCTGAGACATGCATACATGGCCGTAACGACAGAATAGACATGCACGCTCGAACAAGTCCTCATTCGCGCAAAACCAGCGGCTAATCATTAGGTGAGAGGGAAGTAAATTATTGTTAAATAAAAATAAAGAAACAAATAGATTAAGACTTAAGATACAAGTTTCTAGACACTTTTTTCGGACTGTTTACCATGATAAATACACAACTATTTACAGCGTCTTGATCATAGATCGTGGCGTTCCCGTAATGGTCAACTTCCCAATCATCCCAAAACATTACATACTCTACAAGGCAAGTGGCGATATCTTCCACTTTGTACAATACTCTACTTTGTACAATACTTACATCGTCGATTTGTAATCAACGAATAATGATCCTTCGTGTAATTCCTTCGGTAGTTGGCTTTGCGAATCGATTATCTTTCAAACCTATCCTTCTTTTTTTAGTTTGCGATTTTATAATTTTTTTGATTTTTTTTTCAATCTTACTTTATACAAAAACTCGGAGAAGTTTCACCCTCTTCACGATCATATAATTCAGGATAATTCTTCGATTAGTTCCTTCGTTCTTCTTGGAACTCACCATTAATTGTGTATGGTAGTAAAATCACATGGTTTTGACTATAATATACATTCCTTATTTGGCAATTAGAAAAAATTTCCAACCGCACAAAAGTAGAAATTGACACAAGAATCGTGGAAATACAAAACTTTACACTTTAGCATACTAGCAAGTGTAATTCTAAACTTAATCTTACAGGATTAGGTTAAAGGTTTAAGGGTTGTAACGATAACAAAATAACTTGGTGTAGTTCAATAGGATTGGCTCTACGGTGGTTTATTTGAATTTTAAACTATTAATGCCTAAAACACTTATTAATATCTTTCACATTTCTTTAATTTTGATAATCACAATATAAAAACGTTCAACGTAAAAAACTAAACATAAACAAGTAATTAGGATGTAATTCTCATTTCAAACATTTCAACATCAGTTAAAGGTTATGAATAAATAAATGCTTAATGCTCATTTTAGGATCAAAGAAAATCTTTATTCAACCTCAATACTTTTATAAATGTTGTAAAACATTTTTATAAACATCACAAAAACTTTTTCTAATTTAAAAGAAATGTTTATTAATAAATAAAACATTTTTAAGATCAAATTTTTCGAAACCTAAACGGGCTAGAAAAAGTCTAGCATAACTTGTAAATCTTTTGTATATCTTGTATTTATGTGTAGTAGCTAGATCTTGGCGATCTTTGTAAGTATAGATAGATCGTGGTGATCTTACCAAGTAGTGTTAGTTAGTTGTGGCATAAGTAGTGTGGTGAAGTGAAGTCGTGAAGTTGTGAGGAAGTCTTGAAGTTGTGAAGAAGTTGTGAAGTTGTGAAGTCGTGAAGTTGTGTTGTGATAGATTGGTTCTAGCTAAGATTAGAACTCGACATTTAGCTTTGTGTCGTAAATCGGTGTAAGCAACGTTGTGTACGGTTTTCTCCGCCATAAGGGAGCTTGTTGACATAGTGAAGAAAACTCTCGAGTTAGGTGCTCGGGGAGTGGAGTAGGGCGAAGAGGTGCTTCGTTACCGAACCACTATAAATCCTCGCGTTGTGGTTTGATTGTTCTTACTCTTATCTCTTGTCTTACATTATCTCCTCATACTATCATATCAATTGTTTAGATAAATATATTGTTCATATTGTGCAAGTGTTGAGTTCACATAAATTCAAATCTAGAATTTTTTACAAACACTTCAAAACCTTTAATTAAAAAGCGGTAAACTATTCAACCCCCCTTCTAGTTTTCCACAATTGGTATCAAGAGCCACGCTAAACAAGATTTTTAAAATAAATTGTATTTTAAAACTTGAATCGATCTATGGAATCGGAAAAATATTTAGAAGGGCAATCTATGCAAAGACCACCACTATTTGAAAGTGATGGATTTATTTATTGGAAAAATAGATTTGAAACTTATGTGAAGTCAAAAGATCTAGATCTTTGGCATGTTATTACCGATGGTGATTTTCCTCCTATTCAAAATAATCCCGAAACTAAAAAGGATGAAGTTGTACCTTTTCATAAACAAAATGATGATCTTAAAAAGAAACTTGCAAAAAATAATGAAGCTAAAATGGTAATTTATAATGCTTTGCCACGTAAAGAATACGAAAGAATTTTTATGTGTCAAACCGCAAAAGAAATTTGGGATACTTTGCTAATCACACATCAAGGTAATAATCAAGTCAAAGCTAACAAAATAGATCTTCTTGTTCAACAATATGAACAATTTACGATTCCGGAAGAGGAATCAATAGATAATGCCTTTGCTAAATTTAACACTATTATTACTAGTCTAAAAGCACTTGATGAAGGTTTTTCTAGCAAGAATTGTGTTAGGAAATTTCTTAGGGCATTACATCCAAAATGGCGCGCGAAAGTCACGGCGATTGAAGAATCAAAGAATCTAACAACCTTACCTCTTGACGAACTTATTGGAAACTTGAAAGTCTATGAAGAGGTAATAAAGAAAGACTTCGAAACGGTCAAAGGCAAGAAAGAACAAAGTAGATCTCTTGCATTAAAGGTGAAAAAGGAAGTAAGTGATGAAGATAGCTCAAGCTCCGATAGTGAAGACGAAGAGTATGCTATGGCCGTAAAAGAATTCAAGAAATTCTTCAAGAGACGAGGAAGATTTGTAAGACAACCACGAGGCGATAGAAAAACATTCCAAAGAAGTAGAAATGATGGTTATGGTAAAAGTGAAAGAAAATGTTTTAGATGTGGTGATCCAAATCACCTCATTGGAGAATGTTCAAAGCCGCCAAAGAACAACGATCAAAGAGCATTTATTGGAGGAGCATGGAGCGACAATGGAGAAGATGAAGTAGGAAAGACTAAAGATGAAACTTGCCTTGTAGCTCAAGCGCCCGATGAAATATGCTTAGGAGTAAACTTGGAACCCGATGAGTGGATTAAAGATAGTGGATGCTCAAAACACATGACCGGTAATCGAAAGTTGTTCTCTTCATACAAAGCATACAACGGAGGAAACGTAATCTTTGGGAGCAACTTGCGCGGTAAAATCATAGGCAAAGGTACGATTTCTCAAGACTCCCTAATAATTGAAAATGTTGAGCACGTAGATAACTTAACATATAACTTGCTTAGTGTAGGTCAAATATGTGATAACAAATGCAAAGTAATATTTACCGAACACGATAGCAAAATAATCAAAGACGAAAAAGTTATAGGAAAAGGAATTAGGAAAGGAGGAATATATGTAATGAAACTAGGAAATAAACCGGAAGACAAAATATGCCTTGCAACATTGGACGAAAATTCCACACTATGGCATAGGAGATTAGGTCACGTTAATATGCAATTAAATCAATCATTAACATCTAAAGAATTAGTTAGAAATCTACCCAAACTAAAATATGACCGACATTTTTGTGATGTTTGCAAAATTGAAAAACAAGCTCATACAAGTCACAAGGCTAAAAATATAGTTTCAACAACTAGATGCCTAGAACTCCTTCACATGGATTTGTTTGGCCCTTCCGCCATACGAAGCTATGGAGGAAATCGTTATACCTTAGTAATCGTAGATGACTATTCTCGATTCACATGGACTAGATTTTTAGCAAATAAAACCGAGGCCTTCGAAAAATTCGAAGTATTTAGCAAAATGATCCAAAACAAATTAGGATGTTCCATTGTATCAATTAGAACGGATCATGTTCGGGAATTTGATAATGAAGTACAATTCAGAAACTATTGTGATTTAAATGAGATATCTCACAATTTTTCCGCTCCTCATACTCCACAATCAAATGGGGTAGTTGAAAGGAAAAATCGCACTCTACAAGAAACGAGTTAAACGAACAATCCATTCCTCAAAAATTTTGGTGTAATGCGGTCGATACATCAACCTATATAATTAATAGAGTTTCCATTAGACGTATAAATCACCTACTTGCAGTTTGGGTCCTGATCATGCTGAAAAGGACAAATTATTGGTAATAGTAGAGGTGGAAAGCTCAACCTATGGAACCATTACAAAAGATTAGCTAATAAACAGGACAAATGGGTGGAATGCATTGAGTCACACAAAGTATACTTCAAATGCATGTAACCTCCTAATTGTGAGCAAGGGTTATTTCACATGATCTTTTGATTAAGCATAACTACAAGTATATACAGATTACAAAACCCTATACTATAAGATGCGCCATTCGGCTGTTACATTGGAGATTACCAGATTGGACATGTTATATGAGTAGTATCGGGTTTACTTATATCTGCATATACTTCTAATTATGCCTATTCAAAGACCATGGGAAATAACCATTGCTCACATGGTAATGGTATTAGAACGACATAGTTGACAGATACTACAAATCTCCTCCGAAACTTTATTCACACTTTTTTTTCATATTTCAAAAGTCAACAAATAAATTGCAATTTCTTCCACACGTTTTGTCCTTTTTCCCATAATCCAAAGGTCAAACAAGTCAAGAGCAACCATTTCCACGCGTTATTACCTTTACGAGAAAAGTTCTATGTAGAACACTATCAACAATCCACTTCATCTCAACCATCCATTTTATTTCCATCTAATGGTTTAGATTAATTTTTATTTTTATTTAATTAAAAAACCCACTTTCATCCTATTTTTTTAAAATTAAATATCTCACAAACCGTTAATCGTTACGCAAAACGAAACATACCATCGCGACGAGAATTAAATCATCTTTCTATAGAGGGGCACTTCTATATACTTTCGAAGAACTTTTTTTTCGATTATTTTTTTGATTCACGTCTGAAAAAATCACATGTGATTTGTATCACAATCACATGTGATTTCTTAAAATCACATGTGATTTTGTCAGACGTGATTGAAAAAAAAAAAAATTAAGTTCGTCAAAAGTATATAAAAGTGCCCCTCTATAGAAAGATAAAAAAAATACTCGTCGCGATACTTTCGACGAACTTTTTTCCCGATTTTTTTTCAATCACGTCTGAAAAAATCGCATGTGATTTGTGATACAAATCACATGTGATTTCATTAAATCACGTGTGATTTTTTCAGACGTTACTGAAAAAAAAATCGAAAAAAAAGTCGTCGAAAGTATATAGAAGTGCCCCTTTATAAAAAGATAAAAAAAATACTCGTCGCGATACTTTCGACGATCTTTTTTTCCCATTTTTTTCAATCACGTCTGAAAAAATCACATGTGATTTGTATCACAATCACATGTGATTTCTTAAAATCACATGTGATTTTGTCAGACGTGATTGAAAAAAAAAAAAAAAAATTAAGTTCGTCAAAAGTATATAAAAGTGCCCCTCTATAGAAAGATAAAAAAATACTCGTCGCGATGGTGTATTTTTGGTCGTTTAACGATTTATCGTTTGCTAGATATTTGAGTTTTAAGAAAAAGGTGGAAAATGGGTTTTTTTATTATGATGAAAAAATGAGTGGTTAGGATTCACCCATTTGTTCTTTAAAATGACCATATTCTTTATGGATCTCACCTCATTACTTTATTCTATTATTGCAACCCCTTTTCACACGTCATTCACTTATTCAACACAACAAATTACTCCAAATGCATGCAATCCTAAAAATCAAGCACTCATTGCATATTCCTCCTTTCAGCAGCCCCCATCAAAAATAACCAAACGGTTACATAGATAGCTGTTAAAACTTGCATACATGGGTGACTCAAGAGTAAAGCTACTAAAACTTGGGCTTTAGGCCCTCGAATTTCTAAGGCCCCCTATTCTTAAGGTCCCATATATATACACAGTCTCTCGCAACTTTGACTCGGCCTCACTTTTTAGGCATCGATAATTTTAAGGCTACCGATTTACTAAATCTGCTAAAAGCATTTGAGAATAATTATGGGTCTAATTTGTTTTTTAATTCATTTTCAAGCCTACACACGATAGGAATACTTAGGGCTGTAAACGAACCGAACGAACACGGACGGAGCCTTGTTCATGTTCGTTCGTTTAATTTTAGCCGGACAAATAAACGAACACGGTCGCTTAAACGAACAAATTTTCTTGTTTATGTTCGTTTATTAAGAAATAAGGTTGTTCATGTTCGTTCATTTAGACACTAAACGAACATAAATGAACGAACATAAACGATCAGACGTAAATAAACATAAAATTCACAATAATATACATCATATTGTGTTTTATAAGTATTGTTTTGTTTAAGTAAACAATTTTATAACTATATAATAAAAAAGATATGATAGACGATCATAAGCATATATACGATCATAAACGAACGAATAATCGGACGTTCACGAACATAAATGAACGAACAAGACTTTTGTTCATGTTCGTTCATTTAACTAAACGAACATAAAATATTGTTCATGTTCGTTCACTTAATAAATAAACGAACATAAACGAACTTTTTACCGAACGGTTCACGAATGTTCACTGAACGTTCAGTTCGTTTACAGCCCTAGGAATACTAAGCACATTAAGCGAGTTTGTTTATGTTTGCTAAACGAATAAAAATGATCAAGAATTAATGTAGGGGTGAGTAGCAACCGAAAACCGAAAACCAAAAAAACCGAACTGAAATAACCGACCGAAACTAGAAACCGATGGTTCGGTTTTCGTCCAAAAACCGAACTGTAAAAACCAAACCGAACCGAACCGGTTTTATAATAATATATAATTAATATAATATAAATAAATAAATAATAAATCCAATTTGTAAATTCATATTTATTTTGTGGGTGGATTTATAATACATATATATATTAATGTTTATATATGTGTTTGTCATGTACGTGTGTTTACTTGACAATATATCGTTATATGACAATAATCATATTATGTGTATTTTCACTTGTGTGCGTGTTTCATTTATATGTGTATAATTGTAGAAATTTGGGTAAACGTAATTAGGCTCATATTGACAAAAAAAAAGAATAACCAATTTTCTACGTAAAACAAGTTTATCAAAATAAGTTAGCCACAACCAAATATAAATGGTTTGAAACCGAAAAAACCGAAAAACCGAACCACCAAAAACCGAGCGGTTTCAGTTTTTGGTTTTATAAAAACCGAATATATCGGTTTGGTTTCGGTTTTAGCCAAAAACCCACCCAAACCGAACCGTGCACACCCCTAAATTAATGTATGTTTTGTTATAAGTATATGACAATGGATTGATTGCCTTCAACAAGCAACTCGCAAGTGATGATTTATGTGGGTATAAGACACTTTCTAGCACACATTTAACCGAATAAAACCTAAATACATCATAAAAGAAAAAAGAAAAAAAATATCGGATAACACCCGGCTGTTAAGTTGGCGCGAAGACAGATAACTAAAGGTGGGGTGTCCGGTGGCACTATACGGTTATATCGTCCCCTATAACTTACTACACGTGCTCTTAAGATTCAATGTGTACTTTTCAGTATCTCATAAAGTAGTAACCAAAAATCAGTTAAGTACAAATGGTTATCATAACAATGTTTAATATTTGTTAGACAGTTTATAAGTAAATTTTGTTATACAAAAAAAGTAAATAAACAAAATTTTCAGATATTTTTCGTTACTTGCCACATAGTCGAGGTGGATTGGGATATTTTTTTTTTGTCAAACGACACTGTTCGCAATAAGTAGATATGCTTTTATCAAAATGGTAAGAGCAAAAGGAGTCGTGGGCTGTTGGCTTCGTGCCAAGCTATGGCGCCAGTTTTGGTTATGGCTCACCACTCCATGGTTCGTGCCAAGGCCTCTCGGCTATAGCTCACCACTCCACTGAATTCTGGTGTCATACCAAATCTGGTGCCAAACTCCATTTTCCTCAACTTTTTCTCTATGGCACGAGCCTATGGCACCACGACTCCCAGTGCTCTTAGGTTAATACTCGAATAAATCAAACGATTTGAATTAAACATTCGATTCTCGGTTCGGTTATGATTTTGACAATTTAAATCGAAAACCGAATCTATATAAATAAATATATATATTCTTTTATATATTTATATTAAAAAATGATATTAAAACTTTCTCCTAATAAAAAATATAACATTTTTTAAGCTTGAATTTTTTTTAAATCTATATAAATAAATGAATAAATAATTAAAATTACGTAACTCGAGTTATTCGGTTCGGTTTCAGAAAAAAAAATTAACTGAACAACCCGATAACCGAACCGATGAACACCCTTTGGCTGGACGGAGTGGATGAAAAGTCACGTCGTGAGTTCAAAACTCACGCGTGAGTTCCCCCTCCGCCAACACCAGTGGCGGACCTAGGATTTCAACATAGGGTATGCACTCAACTTTGAAGGTATGCACTCCATGTATATTACTTAAAAAAAACAAAAAAAAATTTTTTTTTTGCACTAACCAGTGGAATCGCAGGGTATGCACGTGCACACCCGTGCTATATGCTGGGTCCGCCCCTGGCCAACACCAAGTCACGCGCGAGTTCGATGTCCAGTGGGTAGTGACTCACCGTTGGTGAGTTTTAAAAAAAGTGAGCCCCATCCCTTTTTTATCCGTTGCATCTTTATAAAAATAAAATTACACTACCCTTTTTTTTATCTATAAATACCAACTACTTTACCATTTTTTAAACACAACTTTCCCATTTTATATACATTCTCTATAAAACTCTACTTCTCATTTTTAGTTGCAAAAAATGTTTCAACAAAACAATCCCCGACCCACCAAACGTCAACAACGAAAACCCACCCGAAGCACTTCGCCGATACCCGATGGCACGTTTATGCTCGGAAACCCATCACCGAACCCACAAATGAACTTAATACGGCCACAATCATACTATTATAACCAACCTTACCCAAACCAACCATACCGAAAAACCCGCACAAGAAAGTCATATATACCTGTTTAGCCAATTTTACACCACCTCCAACGCGTTTCCACGATTTCTCGTCACAACCCAGCGTTTTCCCATTTGCCACTCGCCCCAACTACGTCTCACCAAAGACCCAAATGGTTGGTTCGTCATCACAACGACTTACAGATCTACCCATGTCTCCCATTCATGCATTTCCAATCGAAGATATGTACACACCTGAATTTTCAGACTCTTTTTAACAAAACACAGGTTCTTTTCACGAAACCGCTCGTGAGGACTCTCCCGTTGAAGTCGCGACCTCACCACCGAAGACGAAGTCGAAGCCAACTAGAGGACACCAAAAGAGGACGATTCAAAGCGATGATGCACCCCGACAGATTGCATGGATAAATCAGGAAGAAATTGCATTGTGTAAAGGTTGGGTTTACATATTCGAAAACAGCAGAGTTGGTAACACGAGGAAGGATGTTGGATTTTGGTGTGAGGTTTTGCAGTACATGGAGAGCAATTCAAAGCAGTACGATCGGCGAACGTACGATATGGTGAACGGAAAATGAAAGACAGTGCGCCCGGCCGTGGTTCGGTTTTGTGGAGTGTACGGTAACATCATGCGTAGGTTGCAGGAGAGTGGAGCCTCCGACGAAGATTACTACGCAAGGGCACTTGTTAACTATGAAGCTAAAACCAGAACAACGTTTAAACTTCTTCATTGTCGGGAGATTTTAAAAGGTAGTCCGAAATGGATGCAAAGTGAAGTTCCAAAATTTGTCGCAAAGTCTGGGGAAGGTAGCAAGAGATACATGACATCTCGGTCTAGTTCGTTCAACACAGAGTCTGGGAAAGGTAGTATTAATCTGAATGCTGATGTTGGCGACGACAAGGAAGATGAGGTGCAGGAAATTCGATGACCAATTGGCTGGTGTAACAACTGGCAATGTTCAGAATTGTAAATGACTATTTTACCCTTTGACTTTTCGGGTCCAACTTGACTTTTTGGCTTTTGATCTTTTATTGTCACTTAAAAAAGATTACCGCGTAACCGGTAATTTTTCGGAACATAATTAAATAATAAATATGTTTATTATTACATATCTTTCATGTGCAGATTTATTTTTACTTATTTGACTTGAAAACGAAAACATATATGTTATTCCTAAGTTGACTTATCAAAATGACTCGCTAAATCACGTTTTCACGACTCGGACTCTAAAGCAATTTGATGTAAAACGACATTCCAGACAACTTTTTAGTTTTGCCTGAGACTCGAAAACAAGCAGAAAATGACTAAAATACCCTCGCAAAATTTTGAAAACGAAAACAACGCGTACTGACATGAAAATAATTAAATTACATTTAATTATCACCGTTATTAAATAAATATATTTAATAAATTATTTATCATTTTATTCAGAAAACGTTTGCTAAAAACGCGAATATTCAAGTTAAAGTTTTTTTTTTCTGTTTCGAACAAAGCTTAACCGTGATACACAAATAAATAATAAACAATTTAAATAAATTTTATAAAAAAAACATTTATAAAATACTAGTCGCGTAAATACTCATTTTTGTTGGAAAAATCATTTGGAACGCAATGACGCAAGTTTCGTGTTTTGAATCGTCCATTAAGTGGCTTAAACGAGTCCCGAACCATTATTTAACAAAATTTACACTTTTGGTCCCTGTGGAAATATTTTCACAATTAACCCTAGACTATTATACACTTTCTATTTGGTTTTAAAACTTATATATATATATAAGCTTAATATTAGGGTTTCCCTATTTTTTATAACCCTAGATACACACACTTATCTCTAGAACTCCGGCGCCGACATCTTTCCGGCCAAAACTCCGGCCACTAGCCGCCGACATCCCGTTGGCCACCACAAGCCCGGATCCACCCCGATATCACCATATCACATCGTCGCCGTCACCATCTCAATCCCCCCGCTTCCACCTTCGTCGCCACCACGCGACACCAACACCATCGCGGCCACCACAACCGCTACACACCACATCATCATCATATCCACGCCAACATCACCATCGTCACCCTCACCATCATCTCCGAACCACAGCCCTTACGTCACCACAGTCATGACGCCACCGCCACCATCCAACCGCTGCCATCACCAACATCATCACACCATGCACCACCACGCACCACCAAACACCACCGCCACCTTCACAGCACCACAAAAGGGTGCGTTTAGATCTGGGTTCACACAATAAGGGTGCGTGTGATTTTATTAACCACCAATAGGGTGCGTTTGGTTTGACAGAAAGTGGCGCAAGGGTGCGTTTGTTTGGTATTCTCAGCCACTAGGGTGCGTTGGGCTTTTCTTAACATCCA